>PVKA01026825.1:0-12704 GCA_004027165.1 Ctenomys sociabilis
TTTTTTTTTTTTTTTTTTTTTTTTTGGTCTTTTTGAGACAGGGTCTCACTCTGCAGTTCAGGCTGGCCTTAAGCTCACTTTGTAGCTCAGGCTGGTCTTGAACTCACAACAATCCTCCTGCCTCAGCCTCCCAAGTGCTGGGATTACAGGCCTGCGCCACCACGCCCGGCTCTGGTCTTGAACTCTTAATGACCCTCCTGCCTTTAGCCTCCAGAATACTGGGATTACAGGCATGCACCACCATGTTTGGCTTGGGCTTTGTTATTTACTCTAAGAAAATTGGTTTTTCAGACCACAAACTTTACTTCTGTGATTTTTTGTTTTGGTTGGCAATTGTACTGTCCTCTAGTCTGAATTCCACAAGGGCTGGGGCTAAGTATTTGCTCCCCACTGTACCCCAAGCTGAGATCAATGCCCCAATAACTGTGAGCAAAACCTCACTACAGAGTTAAATGAAGAACAAAGAGATAATGTGAAGGAGAAGGAAGAGTCAAGGAGCAACACTCAGCAAGGAGAGACGAGTGTGGCTGGGGTACAGGAAGTATCTGGGAAATAGGAACTAGATGTGCCTCTGAATATCTAGGCCATGTCTAGCTGGAGCTGGAATTGTCTTAAACTTTAGGTGGGTTCAGGGTCTAGGAGAGACCCTGTCAACTATATGAAGTATAGTTTTAACTCCCCTTAAAATGTGGATTATTGTTCAGGGACTCACCCGAACCTCAGCCTCCCTGGGTCTCCCATTGAGGTCACACTTGGACCCATTGCCATAGGTCTGGCTATGGTAGCGTTTCAGGCGATGCTGCTTGGAGGCCTGGAGAAAACAGGGGGAGGAGGGGCACAGGCAATAGTGAGGTAGAAGAATGGTGCTGCACCCCCTTAGGGACCTTGTGACCCTGGGACTCCAGGCCCCAGGGGAATCTATACTGGTGGCCACCAAACCCCAAGACACATACCAGGTAACCCCAACCCTCCCCTTGTCTGGTCTCTCAGTCTGCAGCCAGCCCCCTCCCTTTCCCAAGCCCTCATTACTGCCACCTTGGCTGTTTCATCATCCCAGTCGAAGGCTGACTGGTAGTAGCCGAGATAGAGGATGTCACCTTTGATCTCTGAATCTGCAAGAGAAGCCACGGTGAAGCACATTATTTTCTTTCAAGAAGGGTAGGCAGGAAGGAGACTGGGAGGCAGGCTGCCTTCCACGATAGACTGCTGAGGGCTTAGGGAAAACGTAAGAGTAAGTCACCTTCCATGTGATACTGCTGGATGTGGCGTCCATAACAGAATTGATATGTCCACCAGTCCTTGGTCTGACAATTAGAAAACGAACAATCAGAGGGACAGAGTGCAAGTGCCTCTTCTTGGAACCCGTCTTGGCTTCAAGACACAGTCTGTCATCACCTTCTACATTCATTCTCCATAAGCTGCATGAGCAAGGGCAGCTGTTTTCCCTTCTGTGGCTGGAGCTACACCTCTGAAGTCTGACAGTCTTCCACCTGTGCTCGTCCCATTCTCCCCCTTCAAAAGATATTTTTAAAAATCTTTTTTTTGTCCTCCACAAAGAAAAAGAAATCATGGTATCCTTGTAACACTCAGACCAGGGAAACAGAGAACACCTCAAAATCAGATATTAATTTCACTTCTACAACATTCCTTGTACCATTCGAGTCACTTGGAATACAGCTTTGAACAAGATAAATTCTTTGACTTAATGAAGCTAGTGCCAGGACTCAGATCAAAAGTAAACTGATTCAGTTCAGATGGTTTCAGATCCTGGAGACTTCCATGATGAAAATAAAGTAGGATACTGGGGGAGAGAGCAATGGAGGCAGGTGGCGACTTTTACAAGTAGACTTCTCAGAGGAAGCGCCGGCCCTATCCCACACTACCCACTCCTGGCACCTCAATCCCGACAACCTCCTCTTGAGATTTTCTCCTAACTGTCCCATACATTCTGCAAATTGTAGCCAGTGGTGGCAGGAGTTTTTGCTTCTCTCCTATCTGTATGATGATCTAGTTCACCAAGGACCTCTTAACCCCCTACAGGCCGTCACACCAGCATTCTAGTTCTCACGCTGCTAGTTTCCAAGCGCTCCTACTCCAGCCATCCCAGTTCCTCTCACCTTCAGCAAGCAGGGAGCATCTCTCATTGGATTCAATAACTCAGGGATCCCAGGCCCTTGGTAAGCAGGTGTTTCCTCTTCCCTTTCACGTTGAAAGTGAATAGCTCCAGCCGGCAGGCGACATTCATAACGCTGTTTGTACTTAGAGGAGACAATCACCACGTCTGAAGCTTGGCTCTGAGAAAAAGGGGAGGGTCGGGGGCAAGAAGGTAAAGAAAGGCTGGGTTAGGGAGAGCAAGATCCCTCTTCAGCCCTTGGGCAGGAGCTAGACAGAATGAGCCACAGGTCCTCTATCGGTACCGGGTCGGTGGGGGAGAGGGCACGGCAGGGGCGGAGCTGGGTGTGTCCAACGCACCTTGCTACCTAAGGCCGACAGCCGAAGCCCACCCCTTCCAGTGCCTGGTCCTCTAGGAATAGCTCTGTCTGCAGTCCCCAGAGATCACACAAAAGCCCTACTTGCTCTTCCCGGTTTTCTGAGTCTCCCGCCCCAGACCCACAGCTGCTCTTCCTCTTCTACCGTTCCTCCTCTCGTTTTCAGCTCAGGACCCTCGTCCCTTTAATGTCTATGCACCTGCCCTCCTATGACGGGTAACGGCAGGATCTCGATCCCATAACGCATTTCACTCAGTTCCTCTAGATTCAGGCTCCCGACACCACTGGCCAGACGTGCAGGTAACAGGAACCCCAGGAACAGCAGCCACAGCCAACTGGGCGGCAGTGACTCCGCCGCCATCTTTCGTTCCACTTCTTATCGGCAGACACTCCTTCCGCCCTAAACCTGGCAGCAGCCTCACCCCGCCCACTGGCTTCGCAACATATTATTGGCTGTGCGTTCTGTCTATCTCACGTATGCCATTTTCATTTGTAAACGTGACTCTAAAACCTACGGGGAGGTAGACCACGATGATTAGAGAATCAGCCGCTGCTTATGATTGGTCAGGGAGCGCAACCAATCAGCAATGAGATTAAGCCTCCTCCTCTTTCTCCAGTAGTTCCAGAGGCATAGTCTCTGTGCCTGGTTCTTAGAAGCAATTTTTTTTTTTTGGGGGGTTCTAGATATCAATTTTAATAGTTCAAAACAAAAAATTTAGCAACAAATGTTTAACAAGCACCCATATAATCACTAAATTGTGAATTCAGCATTATTTGTATCTGATCAACTATACAAACATTGTGATTTTTCTTTTGACAAGAAATAGGAATCCCAAAAACAAAGGAGAAACTACTAAATAAAGATCGAATCTACCAGCCTAGCACCATAATTTCAGTCTTTGAGCCTCCCAAAGACCTGGAAGAAACACATGGGAAGACTTGAGGAGCTGAAATTGTGAAGAACAGTTCCTGATTTGGGACCCCATTTTCACGCTGAGGCTACGCAGCCTAGCAAAGACGAAAGTCGCTGACACTGGAGATGGCACACAGAAAAATTTGGGAGCAGAAGGCCAGAGGCCACTGGGGGCAGGACAGCGGTGTGTACAGAATGCAGAGCTTGCAGCAGCCTCAGGAACTAGGGGGTTTCTTCTTGGCTTCCAGGTCCTTTTTAATCTCAAGTTTTTTAGCCAGGTTTGGTATATCATAGTTCTGAGCCAGGTACATTCCTACCACATTCCCAAAAGTAAATCCAAGCCGGGCATGGTGGCGCATGCCTGTAATCCCAGCACTTGGGAGGCTGAGGCAGGAGGATTGTTGTGAGTTCGAGACCAGCCTGAGCTACAAAGTGAGCTTAAGGCCAGCCTGAACTGCATAGTGAGACCCTGTCTCAAAAAGACAAAAAAAAAAAAAAAAAAAAGTAAATCCAAGCAGGAACTGGAGCATGTTGTAGGAGGGGAGAATCGAAAGGGCGCCTGGGCAGCCAAAGCTACTCTAGTCGCTCGCCTAGAAGCAATTCTTGTATCCTCCCTCCAGTATTTATTATTTTTTCAGACATTTCTTGCAGTGTGTAGGATCCTCGCTGGGAGGAGTATCGGGGCACATGGATGAGGGTGTGAGATACACCTGAGCGTTGTTTAATGCTTTTTGCAGAACAATTACTGTAGAAACACACCCCTTTCTCGCATATACGTGTTATTTTAGGACAATTAGGTAATTTGTGTGAAAATCTTTTTACACTATCCTGAAGCTGCCTTCGAATAAAATTATCATAAAGAAGTGATGGGGGTCAGGGTTGGTTCTGCACATCTGTAATTCCAACCTCTCCTAGGACAGGGGCAGAAGGACCGCACATTTTCTGTCCCTTCCCACTCCCAAAAAGAGGGCATCAGGGGAGAGGCAGGAGACGCTATGGAAACAGATCCTGTTAGAAACCTTGAGGAGCCATTGCTGGGCTCTGGATCCTCGGGTAGTGGAATGCTTTGGTCTAAAAGAGTGGGGAGGTCAGGCCCTTATGTGGGAAGCTGTAAGCACTAAGAAAAAGGTGACAACAGCATCTGTTGAGAGCCATGGAAGCTAGAAAATTGGTGAAATGTGGGTAAGCAGGACTAGGCCTGAGTGCATAAAGCAAAAAAGCTACCTCAGTCCTGAGATAAGCATCCTGACTAGTTACTGTCAGCTATTAGTCACTAGGCAACTTGGTGTTACATGCTACTAACCTTACAAAGATATAAATAAACATCCACATTGTTGCTTAGGGGCTTCTTGCCAACCTAAGACCACCCTATTCTTGTCTATCTTTTCCTCATTCCTGTAGTCATTTCTGCCCGGGTAGATGGGATCACACTGGTTAGAGCCAGCAGTATTCAGCGCAGATGTTCACCAGCACTGGCATATTATGTGTAAAACTTGGGGATGGAGGCTCAGTAGGGCCAGAAACAGGCTCACTAGGGCCAGAGGGATAAACGAGCATAAAGAGAGAAACAGGCTTGAGAGAAGTCAAACAGGAGAAAGTTAGATTGAGTTAAAAATGGGACAAACGGCTGGAGATGTAGCTCAATGGTATAAGCACCTGCCTGGTCCTGAGTTCAATTCCCAGTACCACAAAAAATAAAAATAAAAAAAGGACAGAGTTTCAAGAACCATAGATGTTTATGATGTAGTATGCAATTTTTTTTTTTTTTTTTTTTTTTGCAGAACCAGGGATTGAACTCAGGCCATTGCCCTTGCCAGGGAAGCACTTATTCTACTGAGCCATCTTCCCAGCTCCCTGTTTTCTTGATTCCCATATTTGTGCTATTTTCTAAGACCACTACAATGGCCTTAGAGTGGAGTATTGTTTTAAAATCAAGTTGCAAACAAGACAAGGCAGGTAGAGCAAAGGTAGAGCACATTGAATTTAAACCCTCTAGCTTTGTTCAATTAGATAAAAAAGGAAAAACTTCTTTTAAATTGTGAGCAATTGGTTCCAAAGGACACAGTGCCGCCAGGGCTCGGAGGGGCACAAACTGGGCTCAGGGAGGGCCCCTCCTCCCCCTCACTCTGGTCTTAGACAGACACAGCTGGGATTCCTCAGCTGCCCCTGTGTCTGTGTGCCTGGTCCAGTCGAAGAGGTTGACACACACCATCAACTACAGACTTGAGCCCTGGTCCTAAGTAGGAGGGTCATGACTGTTGCTCGTTTTGTGGTCTTGGTATTGGTTATGCACGTTGCTGGCATCATAAATTTGCTAGAGGCCAGCCAAATAGCTCAGCAGATTAGAGTGCCTGCATAGGAAGATGGAGGGACCCGGTTTGATCCCTAGGCCTGCCTCACCGGCTCTGTCCCCAGGGCGTGCTGAGATGGTGATTGAGACTGGGCTTGGTGGTGCACCTGTACGCTCAGTGCCTGGGAGGCTGTAAACAGGAGAATCCCTAGGAGTCCGATCTACATAGTGAGGCCCTGTAGACAATGTACTAAATACATTTAAAAATTTCTTTGTTAGGCTCAAGATAGTGCCAGTCTCAGCAAAAAACAAGCCATCCAGTGGTCAGAGCCAGAGGGACAGCTGGCATATATAGTGGCCATAGCCCCCTAGAAACTTGGGAAGGGGATGTGGGCCTGAGAAAAACTATCCCAGCTACTGAGAGAATGGAGCTGCCCTTAGAAGCTCTCCCAGCCCTGAGGCTGTCGAGTAAAAACAGCAACTAGAGGCAGGCAGAGGTCTCCAGGTTTTGCTTTGTGTTCTCCCTGCTGATTATGCAGGGCAGTCAAAATTATAGTTCTAGGGGCCAGAGAGATAGCTCAATAGAATAAGTGCCTGCCTGGCAAGCACAGGGTCCTGAGCTCAATCCCCGATACCACACACACACACACACACACACATACACACACAGTTATAACTCTGTACACCCAAACTATTGTTTATTTATTTTTATTTATTTATTTATTTATTTATTTATTTTGTCTTTTTGAGACAGGGTCTCACTATGCAATTCAGGCTGGCCTTAAGCTCACTTTGTAGCTCAGGCTGGTCTCGAACTCACAACAATCCTCCTGCCTCAGCCTCCCAAGTGCTGGGATTATAGGCATGCGCCACCACGCCCAGCTCCAAACTATTGTTTAAATCACAGCAGACACTCAAATGGTCATTCTTCCTTTCATTAAAAATTTAAAGCTAATTTTAAATTTTTGGGTTAAAAATAGAAAGTAAGGGCTGGTAGCTCAGCAGACTAAATGCTTGTTTAGGTAAGCACAGGGGCCAGGGTTTGATTCCTGGCACAGCATGCCACGCTGCCTCACCCCCCCCCCCCCCCCCCCCCCCCCCCCCACGCACTGAGCTGGTGATGGAGTCCAGGCATGGTGGCACATGCATGTAATTCCAGCACTAGGGAGGCAGAAATCAGGAGGATCACTACAGAGTCTGAGCTGTGAGTGAGACCCCGCGCACACACACACACAAACAAAATAATTAATTAATTAATTAAAGGAAAAGCATTTTAAAAGGCCTTTCCAAATGCAGCTGTGGATGCCCTCCAGGTAAGACAGCTGGGTTGCCCACCTCCAGAAGTACAAAGGGCCATTCCTCTAGGAATAAAGTTTAGCAGGAAAGAAAGTGGTTCTTTCTCCATTATAATTGACATTAAAAGAAAAGTTTTTAAATTTTCCAAGTAAGGTGATTAAATGGCTGTTTCCATTCTAAACATAAAGTTTGCTTGTGGGGGGGGGAGGTTGCTGGGGAGATAGCTCAGCAGTCTAAGCATCTGGCTGGCAAACACAGAACCTTGGATCAATCCCCAGTACTGCATGCCTAGTCCACAAAACCCTGTACCAAAACAATTATTATTTTTAAAAAGTTTGCTTTTAAAAAATCATACTTACTAAGATTTCCAATAGTGGGGATATTTTTAAAAATTAGTTAAAATTATTTTAATTCCTAATGTTTGATGGCTTGTTTTATAGTACTAAATTAAAACTGATATAAAAAGGTTTGATCTTTTACAGACAAATATGGAGCTTTGGAGTGTAATCTAAAAGCAGTGCAGTTTAAACAGTAGCTTGATTTTGACATCCCATTAAAATAATAAAAGGCAGGGTAATGGCCTCTGAAGGGTTACAAGCTATGATAACTTCTTCATATTTGGGTCAATTTATCCAACAAGGACATAATGTGCCCCAAACTGTTGAGATCAACCACTCATGATGTTCAGACAGTATTTTGTAATATTAATTGGCTCCATCTAGATTTTGGGTTAATTTCTCTGGTGTTATTGACTATCATTACCCTTCAGGTAAATTAAATAAGCTTGCTTTTTTCACAGATAGGTCCCATTTGGTTGGGCCAGGTAGATAGCTCAGTTAGAATAAGCACTTGCCTGGCAAGTGCAAGGACCTGAGTTCAATCCTTGGTTCCACCAAAAAAGAAAAAATAATTTGCATTTGGTTAAGTGAGGAAATGTATGGCTTCCTCTTCCAAAATATATAGGATAAAG
Organism: Ctenomys sociabilis; assembly: GCA_004027165.1. Classification (NCBI taxonomy): domain Eukaryota; kingdom Metazoa; phylum Chordata; class Mammalia; order Rodentia; family Ctenomyidae; genus Ctenomys; species Ctenomys sociabilis. Next base: position 7,959 of record PVKA01026825.1, read on the forward strand.
CCGGGCGTGGTGGCGCATGCCTATAATCCCAGCACTAGGGAGGCTGAGGCAGGAGGATTGTTGTGAGTTCGAGACCAGCCTGAGCTACAAAGGGAGCTTAAGGCCAGCCTGAACTGCATAGTGAGACCCTGTCTCAAAAAGACAAAAAAAAAAAAAAAAGAAACAAAATATATAGGATATAGGTTTGTCACTGTACAATTGAAACTCAATTACAAAAAAGGGGGAGATCAATCCATCCAACTTCACTTGTCAAAATACAGTATTAAACTTTTTTTTTAATTCATAAAAGATGGAAGTACAGCAGCAGAAAGAATTCCATCAAGTAAGAGAAAAAAAGCTACGAAGGATCCTTTGGAGAGATCTCTATGATAGACAATGGAAGGGACACAGTCCACTACTAACCTGGGGCAGAGGGTATGCTTGTGTTTTTCCAGTAAGTGCTAAATGACCTATTTGGGTATAAAAGCATGATTTCAGCAAGGCGTGGTGGCGCATGCCTGTAATCCCAGCACTCAGGAGGCTGAGACAGGAGGATTGTTGTGAGTTCGAGACCAGCCTAAGCTACAAAGTGAGCTTAAGGCCAGCCTGAACTGCATAGTGAGACCCTGTCTCAAAAAGACAAAAAAAAAAGCATGATTTCAGGCTGTACCAAGAAGCCAGATTTGGAGAAGTTAACAGCAATGAGGCTAGATCCAACCTGGGACAGATTGAAAGAACTCACAAAATGGAAATCTAAGAGCTAAATAGGTGATAAAATATATAAAGATGTCTTAGTTATTCTTCTCTCATTGCTGGGACAAACCCAACACTCAATATGAAGGAAGGAAAGGCTTATTTAACTCACAGATAATTGAGGTTTCAGTCCATACTCAGCTGGCTCCAAGGCAGACTGGCACATGGCAGAGGGCAGCAGTTCATGGCTACAGAAGATGACAAAACAGCAAGAGCTAAAGGGAGGAGTACTGCTTAGGCAGACACAGGGACCAGGGTTCGCTTCCTGGTGTGCGTGCCGGCCCTGCCCCCAGAGCATAATACTAAGACAGTGACTGAGACTGGGTATGGTGGTGTGCGCCTATAATCCCAGGGCTTGAAGGTTGAAAACAAGAGGCTCACTATGAGTCGTATCAGTGTAGTGAGACCCTGTAGACTCTGTACTAAATACATTAACAAAAAAGTATTAAAGGGAGGAGTAATAGCACCAATGGCTACAGAGTGAAAATGTTTCCCTTAAATTACATTCAGGCTATCTGTCCCAGGCTGAGTGTAGTATTCACACCCATAATCCCAGCAGTACTAAAGCGCATAATCCAAGCCTTGATCATGAATTAATCTCAAACTCTAGAAGTCCCCACCCCATGACCATATGAGGCTTTAGGGAGACAACTAGACACAAACCATAACAAAAGATAACTGAGCTAAATTTTACTAATATTATACACACACACACACTCACACACACACACATATACATTTTTTAATTTTTTCCAAATTATTTTGATAAGAGATCTCTGCTTATTGACACACAAGATCAGACTAGTCTATTTATAATTATAAATTTTAAAAGGTTGTAATATAGTTAATATAATTTAATTTGGCCAAGAATATATTTGAGTGCACTCTTGACTTTGTAAAGATGCTTGTTTGTGTGTTCTATATATTTATGTGTATGTCAGTCTGTGAACAGCTGTTCTTCTTTTCTCTTTTTTGATCATTTGTTCATAATACAATTTGGGATATAGACTTAAAAGCATGCTTTCTCTTAAGTTACCAGCTGGCTAAGTAGGGCCAGCTAAATAGCTCAGTGGATTAAAGCGCCTGTTTAGGCAGATGCAGTGTCCAGGATTCAATCTGCATGTGCTGGCCCCGCCCCCAGGATGTGTTGAGAAGGGGTGATTGAGGCTGGGTGTGGAGATGTACACCTGTAATCCCAGCTCTTGGGAAGCTGAAAACAGGAGAATCACTACATAATGAGACCCTGTGCTAAATACAAAAAAAAAAAAAAAAGAAAAGAAAAGAGTCTTGGGCTCATGCTTACCTAAGTTACCAGCTGGTCTAAGTGATATCAGAATTGGTTTGTATATAATTATCAAAAAGTTTAAGCTAATTTAGCAAAAATTTCTTAGAGTGGGGAAAAATATTAGAGTAGTCCAATTAATTAGTAAGAGGTGTGGCAAATCTTTTTGTTCATTAATGAGGCATTCCCAATAATCTCATTAGTCTGTTAGGAAACACCCTCAATAAATTGGTCATGGCTAGCCAGAGAGCTCAGCAGATTAAAACACCTGCTTAGGCAGATGCAGGACGGGGTTTGATCCATGGGAGCCATGCCAGCCCTGCCTCTGGGGCACACTGAGATAGCAACTGAGACTGGGCATGGTGGCACACACCTGTAATCTCAGCTTGGGAGGCTGAAAACAGGAGGATCATTACAAGCTGGATCTGTGAGACCCTGTACACCCTGTACTAAATAACTAGGTCATTGGTTAAAAGATAAAGTTTTTCAGAAAAAAATTACAGGGACTGGGGATATTGCTTAGTGGCTTATGTGCCTGCCTGGCAAGCACGAGGTTCTGTGTTCAATCCCCGCTACTGAAAAAAAAAAAAAAAAAAAGGAGAAAAAAATTACAATAGGGTTGTCTCTTTAAAAAATGCTTTTGGTATGAAACGAAGATTTTCACAAGTGTATGGATTCATTATTGTTAATCTCACAATGTATTAAGTGTATTCATAATTCTAAGTGTACAGGTCTTCTAAAATGTAAAAGAGCCAGGCGTGGTGGCGCATGCCTGTAATCCCAGCACTCAGGAGGCTGAGGTAGGAGGATTGTTGTGAGTTCGAGACCAGCCTGAGCTACAAAGTGAGCTTAAGGCCAGCCTGAACTGCACAGTGAGACCCTGTCTCAAAAAAACAAAAACAAAAACAAAAATGTAAAAGAAAGATTGATTATTGTGATAAGACTTTCTCTCAGATTCAGACTTCTTCCTTTCGCAAAAAACTTGTGGGGGAACTACTCACTCGGGCCCCCTTCCTATGCCTCTGTTGAACAGGAGCTTTCTTTCAATAAATCTATTCCACTCACAAAAAAAAAACTTGTAAAGTATATATCATTTAACAACAACTAATTAGGTAAAAATTCCTTATGTATTAGCAATGGTTGGTCAAAACTGTTATGCAAAAATGAAAATTTAAGTACATCATAAAATGTCATCAGAATTGTCCTGCTACATTGTTGTATATGGTTTTAATTTCTAAATTTCTGTGTAAAAATATGTAATTGTTGTCTTTTAATGCTCTATGAGGACTTAAATATTAGAATAACCATGGTTGTCAGAAAATAACAGTTCCATTTTGTATAAGGCATTTGAGATTTAGATGGATAGTAATGTTATATTACCTCTGTCACACAGTAATATCATTAAACTTTTTTTTATGGATGTTTAACAGCTAAATTTTGGAGACCAAAAATTAGAAGATAGATGGGTTAAAAGAGAGGACTTAGGATATAAGAGAACCTCTGCTGTGACATCCTATAGCTCAGTTTCATCCCAATTTTAAGGAGATTATGGGGCCACAAAGGAAAGTGATTAACTGATGTATAGTATGTCTAAGGAGAGTCACCTAGAGAGAAAAAATCTCTCAGGCTTTCACAGAGAGAAAATTGGTCAAACAATGACCATGACTTATCCAGATGACTGACACCGACAAAAGATCTAAGAGATGCTCTCCATGGTTCCAAGGTAAATCCTGAGATTTAAATAACCTTGTTAGCAAAAGTTACATTTGTATTTATACATGTCTTGCTTTAACTTGATCTCAACTGTCCAGCAGGAAAGTGTAACCACAAGATGTGAAAATTGATAGCTTATTAATATGCTAAGTTGTAAAAGGTTCAAGTCACTAACAACTTCTGACAATTACCAGCTGTACTGAAAAACTCACTACTATTGTGGACTATTGGACTATGTAGTGTTACATTGCTGAATTCAAGTATGTAAAATCTTTGGACAGGGGCTGGGGAGGTGGATCAGTAGAATAAGCACTTACCTGCAAGTGCAAGGGCCTGAGTTCAATCCCTGGTTCTGCGAAGAAAAAAAGAATCTTTGGACTGGCATCAAGTATAAAATGTTCCTCTAAAGAATTCTCTCAACATAGCTTCTCTAACTGCAGTGGAATACTCATCTCTGACACAACAAAACAAAAAAAGGGGGCATATGTTGGGAGCCATGGAAGGTAGAAAATTGGTCAAATGTGTGTAGGTAGCAATAGACTTCAGTGCCTAAAGCAAACAACCTACCTCAGTCTTGACATAAACATCCTGACTGGTTAATATCAGCTATTAGTCACTAGGCAACCTTGTGTCACACATTACCAACCTTGCAAAGGTATAAATAGACATCCATATTGTGGCTTCGGGGGTCTTGTTGCGTACCAGGCAGACCAGTCACCTAACCCAGCTCTTGTTTTCTTGACTTTCTTTTGCTCATTCCTGCCACTGTTTCTCCCCTGGTAAATCACACTGAAATGAATGGATCCGTACAAGTAGCAACATTTTGGAAACAGAAAAAGTAATGTTGAGAAAGTGGATTGCTGGGGCCGGGGAGATGGCTCAGTGAAATAAACACTTTCCTGGCAAGGGCAAGGACCTGAGTTCAATCCCCGGTTCCACCAAAAAAAAAAAAAAGTGGATTGCTAAACAAAATCAACAGTGAAAATATACTTTTACAAAACCTGCTCTGGGGAATCTCA
>PVKA01026825.1:12804-31351 GCA_004027165.1 Ctenomys sociabilis
ACAGACTTCTTTTTTTTAACATGGATAGCTAAACATATATATATATATATATATATATATATATATATATATATATATATATATATATATATATATTTTTTTTTTTTTTTTTTTAAATAAAACAATCCAACACAGATCAGCAGTCCACAATAGAAGTGGGTTATCCACAGTAGTTGTTGACTTGAGCCATTCACAGCTCAGTATATTAATATGACTTTACTTTTTTTTTTTTTTTTTTTTTGGCAGAACTGGGGATTGAACTCAGGCCCTTGCGCTTGCCAGGGAAGCGCTTATTCCACTGAGCCATCTCCCCAGCCCCAATGACTTTACTTTATATATTTCCATTTTTATACTTTTCTGCTGGATGGTTAAGACCAAGTTAAAGCAAGACCTTTATAACAAGAAATGTAACTTTTGTATCAGATAAGGTCAATCAGGTACCATCAGGGTTTATCCTGTAACTGTGTATCGCACTTCGTAGATCCCTTGTCAGTGTGGATGAGTCACAGCCATTGCTTGACCAAGTTGCTCTCTGTGAAAGCCTGAGAGAATGTTTTCTCACCATGTGACTCTCCTTAGGCACACTATACATCATTAATTGCATTCTTCTGTGGCCCTATAATGTCCTTGGTCAGAAAATTTGGGGCACAAATGAGTTACATGATGTTACACTACAAATTCTCCTATGTCCTGAGTCTTCACTGACCTTGAAGGCTAGGGCCAAAATGTTGGCTGACCTTGCAACCTTTCTTTTTCTCCAATTGTTGATCTGCAAACTTAGGTTGTTAACTCTCCAGAAGAGAAGCTTATTATTACCCTGCAACATACACAGTTTAAATATTATATATCATAGGCATAACATGGAATATGTATTTTCCATCAAGTGTTGAGATACTAAACTCTAAGTCTGTACAGAATATGAAGAAAAAAATTTAAATAAGAATGAACACTTATATATATTTACATAGATATTTAGAAATCCATCCATATACAGCATTGTAGTAAGACTGTCTTGTGATATTTTTGTCTTATTTTTCATTTATTACCCTTTAAAAAAAAAGGCAGTATAGTAATAGTTGGTATGTCACGACAAGAAGTACATATTTGGAAGACCAGAATGACCAGGCATTTGAAGCGTGACCCTTCTATTACACTTTGTTAAATTCAGTGCAGTTGCTTAGCTCACAGGTCTCAGCATATATAGTTAGTCGGGTGAGAAGCCTACCACATAACTGCTAGTTTCGAAAATTTCCTCTGTATAAATGAATGATTTTTCCCCTGCTGTGTTTCTCAGCATTTCTCCTTGCCCTCCCTTCATTGTCCAGTCTTCAAGTTCTCGCTGTCCTTTTACTTGTGTTATACATTTCTATTTGCAATTCTTCTTTTGAGTTATACTAGGGAGACTATATGATATTTGCACAAGTGGGTCTGGTTTATTTTGCTTATAAGTATTTCTTCAAGTGGCATCCACTTAAATATGAAGGCTTCAAGTTTATCATTCTTTGCAGCTGAGAAATACTCCATTGTATAAAGATACCACATCTTTTTCAAGCATTCCTCATGTGATGGGCATCTTGGTTGTTTAAAAGATTTGGCTATCACAAATTGTGCTGCTATAAACATAGATACACATATATCCCTATGGTATGACGTTTTCAGTTCTGCCAGGAAAATTCCCAGTAGAGGGATAGCTGTCTTGAATGGGATTTCCAGACCAAGTTATTTTTTAAGGATTCTCCATATGGATTCCATAATGGTTGCACCAGTCTACATTCCCACCAGCAGTGGAGAAGGGTTCCCTTTTCCCCACAGCTTCTCCAACATTTGTTCTTGCTTGATTTGTTTATGAGACCCATTCTTTCTGTGGTGAGATGGCATATCAGTATTATTTAATTTGCATTTCACAGATGGCTGGTAATGTGCAGCATTTTTTCATATATTTATTTGCTTCTTTAATTTCATCCTCTGAGAAAGGTGTGGTCATTGCAGATGCCCATTTCTGGATTGGGTCTTTAAATTTAGAAGCCCTAATATTTTTAAGTTCTTTATAAATTCTAGAGAGCAGACCTTTGAGTGCTTATGAGTTAGGATTTTTTCAAAATTTGTAGGTTTTCTTTTCACTTTGTTGGTAATTACTTTTGACATGCAAAAACTTCTCAATAAGAGGTGGTCCCAGTTGTTAACTCTTTCAAGTATTACCTGTGCAATTTAATTTTTGTTCATTAACTCTTTGCCTACCCCTATGTCTTCAAGAGTTCCTCCTAATTTCTCTTCTAGGAGAGTGAGTGTTTCTGTTTTAACGTTTAGATCTTTAATCCATTTTGACTTTAGCTTAGTACATGGAGATGGACCTGGGTCAAGTTTTAGTTTTCAGCATGTGGAGAGCCAGTTTTTCCAGCATCATTTGTTAAAGAGGCTGTCTTTCTTCCACAATGTGTGTTTGGCCACTTTGTTGAAGATCAAGGGGTTGACTGTGTTCACAGAGGCCTCTGCATCTTCTAGCCTATTCCGTTGGTCCTCAGGTCTATTTTGTTGCCAATACCATGCTGATTTTATCACACAGTAGCTTTGTATATAATTTCAAGTCAGGAGTTCTAATGTCTCCTGTCTTGTTTTTGTTGGCCAGGATTGTCTTTGCTATTCTAGGTCTTTTCTGGTTCCAAATAAATTGTAAGAATTTCTCTAGGACTGGGAAGTATGTTGGTGGTAGTTTGATAGGGATTGCATTGAATCTGTACTACAATTTTGGGAGTATGGGCATCTTCACGATGTTGGTTCTTCCTATCCAGGATCAGGGCATATCTTTCCATTTTCTCAAATCTTCTATGATCTCTTTTTTCAGATTACTATAATTTTCCATGAAAAGATCTTTAACTTCTTTAGTCAGATGATTTCCAAGATATTTCATTTTCCATGATGCTATTGTAAAAGGTATTGTTTCTCTAGTTTCCCTCTCAGTGTGTTTGTTATCTGTGTAGAGGAATGCTACTGACTTTTGAGTACTGACTTTGTATCCTGCTATGCTACTGAAGTAGTGTATCAATTCTAGTAGCTTCTTGGTGGAGTTTTTTGGGTCTTCCAAGTAAAGGATCATCTCGTTTGCAAACACTGATAATTTAACTTCCTCTTTACCTATTCTTGTTCCTTTTATTTCTCTCTCTTGCCTTATGGCTGTAGCTAATGATTCCAAAACTATATTGAATAGGAGGGGTGGTAGAGCACATCCTTGTCTTGTACCTGATCTAAGAGTAAAAGATTTCAGTTTTCTCCATTTAGAATTATGTTAGCTGTTGGGTTGTCATAGATGGCTTTCATCAGATTGAAGTAGAGGCCTTCTATTCCAATTTTATGAAGGATTTTCAACATGAATGAGTGTTGGACTTTGTCAAAAGCTTTTTCTGCATCAATTCAGAGGATCATGTGGTTTTTAGTTTTCGCTCTATCGATATAGTGTATTACATTTATAGATTTGCGAATATTGAACCATCCTTGCATCGCTGGGATGAATCCTACCTGGTCATGGTGTATGATCGTCTTGATGATTTGCTGTATTCTGTTTGCTAGGATTTTAGTGAGGATTTTTGCATCTGTGTTCACGAAGGAGATTGGCCTGTAGTTCTCTTTTTGAGTTGTGTCTTTCCCTGGTTTTGGTATCAGTATAATTCTTGTCTCCAGGAATGATTTTGAGAGAACTGTTTCCTTTTCAATGTCATTGAAGAGCTTGTGGAGTGTAGGGAATATATCTTCTGTAAATTTCTTGTAGAATTCAACTGTGAATTCATCAGGACCTGGACCTTCCTTTGTCAGCAGGCTTTTTATTACATTTCGTATTTCATTGGCTGTTACTGGTTTATTGAGAGTTGTTCTGTCTTCTTGATTCAGGTTTGGTAATTTGTACCTTTCTAGGAATCTGTCCATTTCATCTGTGTCTCCTATTCTGTGAGCATAAAGATTCTCAAAGTAGCTATTGATAATCTTCTGAATTTCCACTGCTGTGTGGTGACTACACCCTTTTTGTTCCTTATTGCTTATATTTTAATTTCTCTTTCCTCTTTTTGATGAGGTTAGCTAGTAGCTTATCAATTTTATTTAGTCTTTCAAAGAACCAGCTTTTTGATTCATTGATTCTTTGAACTGCTTTCTTCACCTCCATTGAATTAATTTCTGCTCCAATCTTTATGATTTCTTCCCATCTTTGGACTCTGGGCTTGGTTTCGTCTTTCTTTTCTAGATGTTGGAGGTGCCACATTAGTGTGTTTATTTGTTCCTGTTCTGTTTTCCTAATGTATGAATTCATAGCTATGAACTTCCATCAGAGAACTGCTTTCATTACATCCCATAAATTCTGATAAGTTGTGGTTGAATTTTAATTGAATTGTAAATATTGTTGAATTTCTTGTTTAACTTCATGTACAACCCATTGATTGCTGAGTAGGGTGTTGTTTAATTTCCATGTATTTAGGGATTTTCTGGTTTCCTTTGTCGTCTATTTGCAGTTTCATTGCACTGTGGTCAAATGATATACATGGGATAATTTCTGTGTTCTTGCATATACTTAAGCATAACCTATGGACCAGTATATGGTCTATTTTAGAGAATGACCCATGTGCAGCTGAAAAAAAACTATGTATTCAGCTGTGGTTGGGTGGAACACTCTGTATATGTCCTCCAAGTCCATTTATTCCAGGCTCTGGTTCAGTTCTAGTACTTCTTTGCTAAGTTTTTGACTGGTTGTCCTGTCTTTGCAGGTTAAGGGGGTATTTAGGTCTCCTGTTAAGATTGTGGTATTGGAGGTCAGATTTTTCATGTCCATTAAGATTTGTTTTACATAGTTGGGTGTTCTCGTGTTTGGAGCATACATATTTATGAGTGTTACCTCTTCTCTTCCTGTTGAATTCTTCCCCTAACCAGTATATAGTGGCCTTCTTTATTTTGTTTGATCATTCTTGGTTCGAAGTTGAGACTATCTGAGAACAAGATTGCTACTCCTGCTTTTCTGTGTGGTGCTGTGGCATGCAGTATTGTTTTCCATGCTTTGACTTTAAGCCTATTAATATCTTTTTGAGTTAAGTATGTTTGTTGTATGCAGCATATTGTTGGTTTTTGTTTCCTAATCCACTGTGCCAGTCTATTTCTCTTAATTCGTGAATTGAGTCCATTTACACTAATGGTTATAATTGAAATGTGTTGACTTATGATTGACATGTTATTTACCTGCTGTTGTTTACTCCTTTTTGTCCTGTGTTTCATTGTTTGTCCTATTTAGTGGGTTCATTCTGTTCTCGTTTGTGGAGTTCTGGACATTGTGGTTCCTCTCTAGAACATCTTTCAGTAGCCTGTGTAGGGATGGCTTTGTCATCCTGAAATTCTTTAGTTGTTCTTTGTCATGGAAGTATTTCACTTCTCCATCAAACTTGAAAGAGAGTTTTGCAGGGTATAGTAGTCTGGGCTGGAATTTGTTTTCTGCTCCATGCTCTCCTTACCTTCATGGTTTGTGAAGAGAAGTCGGCTGTAATTCTGATGGGTTTTCCTTTGAATGTGATCTGCTTCTTTTCTCTAGCAGCTTTTAGTATTCTTGTGTTGGATTTTGGGATCTTGACTATTATAGGTCTCAGTGTGTTTTTAGTTGGGTTGAAGTTATTTGGTGTTCTGTGTGCTTTGGTTACCTGAATGTTAGGTTGTTTCCTCGTATTTGGAAAGTTTTCTGCTATAATTCTGCCCATATTTTATTTCATTTGTATTGACTCCTTCTTTCTCATTGATGCCTATTAGTCTCACATTGTTTATCTTGGCATCATCTTGCAGGTGATGGATTATTTTTTCCTGCATTCTAGTTATTTTTAACAGATCCTTTCTCACCTTTTCACTAGCTGCACCATCATCCTCAAGATCTGAACCTCCATCTTTGCTTTCACTCAAACGGTTTTATAGACTCGTGATTGAGATTTTAAGTTCTTCTATATCTCTTTGACTCTGCTTCATGCAATCTAGTTCTTTGCTGTGTCATATTTCTAATATCCTCTATGTTTTGTCAATGTCTTCTTTAGAGATAGCTATTAATTCTTTTACTGCAGAGTTTTTTCCAAACTGGGTTTCTTGCACATGTTTCTGTAATTGATTCTCTACTTCAGATGCTAGGATTTCAAAGATTTCTTTTTCTATTTCTGAAATTATTTCTGCTCTGAGTTCCTCTTTACCTTTCTGCTGTTGTTTCTTTGCTTGAGATGCTGTTAATTCATATGTTTCAACTAAAATAGTGTTCTCTGCGCTTGTTCTGGGTGGGCATTGTGTTTTCCCCGTATGTTTCTGGATTTGATTCATTACTTCAGATGCTATGCATTCAAAATTTTCTTTTTTTATTTCAGGCTTTAATTCTGATCTGAATTCCTCTATTCCTTTCCACTGTTGTTTCTTTGCTTCTGACTCTGTTAATTCATTCATTTCAGCTGAGCTAGTGTCCTCTGCACTTATCATTAGTGGGGTCAAGGCCTGAGACTGCAGTTGACTCCTTGTTTTTATCATGTTTTATAGCTGTGATCTCTGACCTTTGGTGTAGAGTTTTGGTGCAGTTCTAACCTTAGCACCTTATGAAATTAAGGTAGTGTTACACCAAGTTGTAGTTCATGTAGTTGTGCCTGGCTTGGGTCTGACTGCTGTGCTCACTTCCTTCCTGTTGCTGTCCTTGGAGGTGAGCCTGTTGTGCCCCTTTTACAAGATGTTCTGCTCCTGGGTTAGCTGTGTGGTTGTGACCCTAGTCTCAGTTGAAGGACTTCAGCTGCAGAGTTTCTCCCCAGGCCTGTATGCCAGGCCTGAGCTGGGTGTGGGGGAGTATTGGGGGGGACAGGAGAGCACAGAAGATCTCTCCCACAGTCACTGGGCCTGGGCTTTGGTGGGTCTGCAGAGCCCAAAAGGGTGGTGCTGGGTCTGGGGCAGCAGCGCAGGACCAGAGGACACTGGGAAGAGCCTCTCTAGTGCGGTGGGCCTGGATGTTCTCACTCACTGGGTTGGCTGTGCAGAGTCTGTGTCGGCGGGCAGGACCAAAGAACACTGGGAAGGGTCTCTTTCATGCGGCGGGCCTGGAGGTCTCCCTCACACAGATTTTCGGATCACGTTTTTCTTATTGTCACTCTAGTCTTTAAGCAGACAGTGAAGCATCCACAGATAACTAAGGACAGTGTTTAGTATACAAGAAAGAGGCCAAAAAAAGAAAGAGAGAGAAATTAGAGGAAATATTGCAAGGGGAATTAAAAAAAATTTCTTGGTGCTTTACACAATTTTTTTTTTTAACTGAAGTGGACTTCCATTTGTTTCTGAAGTGACTTCCATTTATTTGTGTGCATCTTTTCCCCATGAAGTTGTACAGGGTCTTCAAGCCAATATGAATATTTTATGAATATACCTCAGCAGTAGCTTTCAGCAACAAAAACACTGAAGAGTAAAGACGAGACACAATTACGAGGTACAGTGAACAGTGAACATCTGCTGCAAATATCTGTGATATTTGCAGCAGAAGGTACCACACACCTGTTCAACTAAGAAAACCACCTTTTTTTCTTTTTCAAATCACCCTTACAACACAGGATGATCTTATTTTTACGTGGGACCTAGAACACTTAAGCTACCAATTAGGTACTGAATGGCAGAGCAGCACCCCCAGATTCTTCCATGAATTCATAGGGCATCAGTTCCAACAACTCAGGTTCCTTCCCATTGGTCCTCACAGAGTGTGCTTCTCTGGGAGGGGCAGGCTGGCGCTTCCGTTGAACCCAGGTACCTTTTTCTTTGGCTTCCTTCTTTTTCTGATCATTTTCCTTGACACGTTTCAGTAAGCCGTCACAACTTTTTGAGTGTTTAGTATGCTCAATACTCACATTAATCCTCTTGGCAAGTATCTTAACTTGCTTGTTTGCAACAATGCCAACAGCATGCTGGGTAACATTGTAGACTCTTCCTGTTTTGCCATGGTAACATTTGTGAGGCATCCTCTTTTGCACAGTATCCATTCTCTTGATGTCTACAATATCACCTTTTTTTGTAGATTTGCACATATGTGGCCAAAGGAAAAACCCTATGTTTTCTAAAAGGCCTGGAGAACATATACTGAGTTCCTCCTCTTGCTCTTTGTGTTAATCGTTTTGGCAAGTTGCTGGAAGATGGCAGTTCCAGCCAAAAGGCAATTTTTTTTTTAATTTTTAAAAGTTCTTTATTAGTGTTCTCAGAAAGATAATATAGGGAGGGCAGTCATACAGTAGCAAAAGAAGGCTATGTTGAAAGTAGTAGTATTCACAGAAGCTCTTCCCAATCTTCAAAAAGACCTTAGGAAATTAAAATCATGTCTGGAGAAATCATTCAGTAGGCAGACTAGAGGACTAAGTAAGAGGCCATAACTCAACGACAGAGCCCCTGATGCACATGGGAAGTACTAGCTTATGTTCCCAGCCTTGGGCGTAGTGTGAGGTATTTGAGGGGGAAATTAACAAAAAAAAAAAAAAAAAAAAAAAAAAAAAAAAAAAAAAAAAAAGTAAAGTAGTTGGGCTGGGGAGATAGCTCAGTAGAATAAGCACTTGCCTGGCAAGTACAAAGTCCTGAGTTCAATCCCCAGTACCGCAAAAACAAATAAATAAATAAATAAAAAATAAAGTACTGGTTCATAAAGTCAAACGTCTACACAATAAGAGTTTCAGAAAAATAATAGCCCCAAACTGGGCTAGAAAATGAGCTCAAGGCCAGCCTGAACCACATAGTCAGACCCTGTCTCGAAAAGACAAACAAATGAGCGTAGAAAACATATGTAAGGTTCAGCCAGATAGCTCACTGGACTAAAGCACCTGCTTAGGCAGATGGAGGGATGGGGTTCACTCTCTGGTGTGCCGTGCCAGCCCTGCACCTGGGGGTGGGGTGAGAAGGCAATTGAGCCTAGGCATGGTAGTACGCACCTCTAATCCCAGTGCTTGGGAGCCTGAAAACAGGAGGATCACTACAAGTCTGATCTGTGTAGTGAGACCCTGTAGATCCTGTACCAAATACATTAAAAAAAAAAAAAACTAATACATTGAAACAGCCACAAAAACATACATGGCAATAGTTACTGACTTAATTTTTCCAGTGTGTAGTAGAATTTGAAACTGCTGGGATGGAAGAAATCATCAAATAAATTATTGAAAAGTAGTTCCCTACACCAAAGTAAGTGTCCAAGTAGAAAGGCCACGCTAAGGGTCCAGCCCAACAAATCAAACCCACACTGAGCACATCAGTATAGAGTTTCACAACACTGGGTACAGAAAGTAATTCTAAAAGCTTCCAAAAATTAAAAATTAAAAAGAGCAAATAGCGTACATACATCAAAAGTCAAAATAATTTATAAGCTTACTAAGTCGTCAACACTGAAGGCTAAATGACAATAGAAAATGCCTTCACATTTTTGAGGGAATTATTTTCAAACTAGAATTCTACATCCAGCTAAAGTATTATTTGTGTATCCAGGTTAAAGATCATTTCAGATATGCAAGGTCTCAAAATATTGGAACACTATGTATTGTTTTTTAGAAACATGAGAGAGCATTTATTATACCAAGACAAACCAGTGTATCAAAAAAGAAATTTGTGAGGAGCTGGGTTGAATAAGTGCTTTCCTGGCAAACTCAAGGGCCTGAGTTCAATACCTAGCTCCACAAAAAAAAAAAAAAAAAAAAAAGAAAGAAAGAAACTAAAAAAGAAACAAATTTAAAGCTTGGTGTGGTGGTGTGTGCCTGTAATCCCAGCACTCGGGAGGCTGAGGTAGGAGGATCATTGTGAGTTCGAGGCCAGCCTAGGCTACAAAGTGAGCTTAAGGGCAGCCTGAACTGCATAGTGAGATCCTGTCTCACAAAGAAAGAAACTATAAACATAATATAACACACTTAAAACCGAGGCCCTAAAAATGTATGAAGTTGTTAGGAAGTCTAAAGAAGTATAACTACAGGATTTATACTTAACAATAGCGATGATGTTCTGAGAAGTAAATGTTGAACTGAGAGACCACCGTGGGCCCCATCTGGAACATCTTGTGCAATGCCAAAATATTTGGTAACTGAGTGCCTGTAATAATATGAAAACTGGACCATATGCTCTTAAGCCTGTAGTGCTAGGGAAATGGGCTAGAAAAGAATCAAATGGCCAATACATATTGGAAAATTTTGCTGGGTGACAAAAGAAATTCGCTTTGGATGGAATTGACTTTTTTTCTTCCAGCAACAATAGCAGAGAATCAAGTCCAGAAATTTTGACCTTGAAGTATTGAAAACACAATTGCTCTGAGAAATAGGGGGAAAAAATCAAGAAAGCCAGGCTGGGAGATAGCTCAGCAGTCTAAAGCACCTGCTTAGGCAAGCTTAGGCAAGCGCAGCGATCCCCACCCAACATATTGCTCCAGCCCTCCCCCCAGGGCTGGCTGAGTAGGCCACACAAAAAAAAGGTCTTTAACCATAAAGCTCACTAATATTAAGCTGGCTGCAGACCTGTCTTCTCTTAATAGAGAGCAGCATGGCAATGGGGAGGAAAAGGAATGAGAATTTAGGTGCTTGATAGAAAAGAACTCTGGACATTATTACTAGCAGGGAGTGGACTAACTTGAAAAAAACAGCCCAGAAGGTAGGAGTTTGTTTGTTTGCCTTAGAAATCCTATATGGGTATAAACTGGACAGATAACACATATTTAACGTTTACCATTTGATTTTTCTAGTGCACCCAACTGTACAGAATATTAGGCCTTACAGTGACCTTTTCATACTTGCTGAAACACATGCACACACATGTGAATATGCCATCACGGTCAAAGGAGCGAGCAGATATGTTGATTCCAAACATTTCTTCTAAGTTTTGGAAACACTGAATTGTAAAAAATAAAAACAAACAAGCAAAACCACAGGCTAGCACTAAAAATATCGCTGATAGCTCAAACACTAGCCAGCCATAAGGCTTTAGGAATGGTAGATCCATGCATCAATCTGACTAGGTTTAGGGTTGTCTAGATTGCTTGTGAAACATTTTTGGGTGCTGGGTGTTTCTGGAGGGCATTATAATTTGAGCTGTCACAGTGAATAAAGTAGTTGGTTCTTGCTGCCTCAGTGGGTTCACTGAAGACCTAAACAGAACAAATCTGCTGTGAATCGTGCATATAATCTCTCCACTCTGGGGGGCTGAAAGATTTCATGTACCAAACCCAGACTAAGCAACTTCCTAACTTAGTGGGACCCTGTCTCAAAAATGAATTAAAAATAAAAGGTTCAGGACGTAGCTCAGCATGAAGGCCCTAGGTTCAACTCCCTTATCTAATTGCAAAAATAAAATAAGGCAGAAGAAAGGCAAGATATTCAATGAAAAATAAAACTCTCCCCTCTTGAAGTTTTTCTTCTCAAAGTAACCACTGTCAGCATTTTGTATAATTCCCTTTAGAAAAATACTATATGTATATTAATGGAATCTTACTGTGTGTATACCTATAGCTACATGTCCCTCTTTCTCTATCCCTCCTTTCATGCCAGATGTCTCAGTTACTTTTCTCTCATTGCTGGGACAAAATACCTGACACCCAAAATGAAGGAAGGAAAGGTATATTTAGCTCACAGTTAGTGGAGGTTTTGGTCCATACTCAGCTGACTCCAAGGAAGAGTGGCACATGGCAGAGGGGAGAAGTTCACGGCAAACGGCAGAAAAGAACAAGAGCGAAAGCAAAGGGAGGAGCAGTGGCTGCAGCAGCTAGCATGCCTCTCTCCTTTCCTTCTATTGTATTCAGGCTCTCTGCCCTGGGATGAGTGTAGCCCTCGCACCCACATTCCCAGCAATGGATCATGAATTAATCACAAACTCTAGAAACTGCCCCAGTGACTGCATGAGGCTTTGGAGAGACAACTAGGTGCAAACCATAACACCAAGTGATAATTACATAGGGTTGGGGATTTAACTCAGTGGCAAGGCTGATGTCCTGAGTTCGATTCCCTGTACCACAAAAAAAAATAAATAAATAAATAAAACAAAGGATGAAAAGAATATAAAGAGGAGACAAATTGCACAATCAATGTAGATGATTTATAGCTTTTGACATGTAGAAATATAATAGTTTTTAATTTTGTTAGCCTGAGTCTCTCAATGTAGATGAGGTTGCTCGTAAACTCACTGTGTAGCCCAGGTGACCTCAAACTCACTGCAATCTCCCTGCCCCAACTTCTCCAGGATGTCTACCACCATACCTATCTTGGAAATATAATAAGACTTTTTAAAATTATTTTTTAGGAGCCAGGGAGATGGCTCAGGAGAGTAAATGCTTCCCTGGCAAGTACAAGGACCTGAGTTCAATCCCTGGTTCCACCAAAAAAAAAAAAATATTATTTTTTAATTTAAAAAAATATTTATTTGGTACAGCATCTCACTTCGCAGCTGGACTCATAGTGATCCTCCTATCTGAGCCTCCCCAGCACTGGGATTATGGGCATATGCCCATATGCCACCACACCCAGTTTCCAGGCAGCACAGTACACACAGGATTTCTGGGACAGCACACATGTGATACCAGTGATTGAAGCCAGGTCTTTGCATTTGCCAGGCAGGTGTTTAGACCACTGAGCTATCTCCCTAGCATATATATATATATATATATATATATATATATATATATATATATATATATACCTAGGATCAAACTCAGAACCTTGCATTTGCAAGCTCTTTTAGAAGGAAATATAAATAGATTTGTCAAAGTGCAAAAGAGGTGGGTAGGATCAAAGTTATTTAGGCTGGGAAAAAACCATCAGATGGTGTCTTGAACCCATAGGAACAATGGAAAATAGAAGTGATAAGTAACAAGGTTAGTACAACAAAGGCTGTAAGATTACACTTGCTCTTTTTTTTTTCTTTTAGCTTCTTTATAAGATATAACATTGAACGAATTAATAACCATCACAATATATTGCTGGGGTTGTAACATACATAGATATAATGTAGATAACAATAATACTACACAAAGGACAGACTAAATAGGGCTGTACAGGATAGGAGTAACAGTGCAGTATCTTGCTGGAATTAAGTCAGCATAATTACGAAGTACATTTGAATCAGTTAAGATGTATATGGTACATACCGTGGTAGAGCAACCGCTAAATAAATGACTCCAAAATACAGTGAAAACATTAAAGAAATTAAAATATCACATTAGAAAAAATTCCCTAATGCAGAGCAAAGGACAGAGTAAGAAAAAAGGCATCGGCCATATAAACCTCCACAGCTCACAGTTGGTGGAGGTTTCAGCCCATACTTGGCTTCCAGGCGGAGTAGCACATGGAGAGGGCAGCAGGAAACAGCAAAGAGCCAAGGGAGGAGTAGCTGTTGCAGCATTTATCAAGCCTCTTTCTCTTCCTGCTACATTGACTGTGAAGACCTGAGCTCCTCCAGGAATGTGCTGGCAGCTGCTACAAAGCTTTGAGTTCTTCCAGAGTGCTGCGTTGATCAAGCTCCTCCAAGGAAATGGTGCATCGAAGCTCAGAACTCCTACAAGGAAGTGGTAGAAGCCTTCCTCAGCCTCTTTATATTCCCTGCAAGTGTGGTGTTTTTTTTTTTTTTTGTCTTTTTGAGACAGGGTCTCACTATGCAGTTCAGGCTGGCCTTAAGCTCACTTTGTAGCTCAGGCAGGTCTCAAACTCACAACAATCCTCCTGCCTCAGCCTCCCTAGTGCTGGGATTACAGGCATGTCCCTGCAAGTGTTGAATCGCTCTGGGGCAGACCCTCCCCTCCTTTAGGGCGAGGCACCATGGCCCAAGGAGTGGAACCACAGAGGTGATCTAGCCAAGTTGGTATAATATATTGACCACTGCAATCCACCCCTTGTCAACTAGACATACCTTTAAACCAGTTTTCAGGTATATAGACATGCTTATTAACAGTTTACAACTTGAACATTGTATTATATTAGAATCATAACATTTGCCCCTGGGCACCCCTCTGCAACGATGCAAAAGATGTTTTAGTCTATCTCTAAGAATTGCCAAAGTCCTAACAGTTTCAGCATTGCTGAAAAGTCTAATTCCCAAATCTCCTCTAAAATTTAAGACAAACTCTTAGCTGTGAGCCCCTGTACAAATGAAAAGTTAAATACCTCCAACATTCAAAGGCACAAAATAAACATTACCATTCCAAAAGGTACACACAGCAGGATACAAACTATTGGGATGAAAACAAGTCTAAAATCCAGAAGGTCAAACATTAAGTCCTATAGTTCCATGTGGAACATCCGAAGCAATCTGTAAAGAGTTGTGAGCTCCAAAAGCCTCACATGGTTCCACCCCTGCAGCATTTTTGCTACTTTCATGCTTTTGTCCTAGGCTGGCTCTGCTCCCTCCTTGTAGTTTTTTTTTTTGTTTTTGTTTTTGTTTTTTTTTTAGACGTTCCACATTTCTGGCTTTTTCAGACTTCTGGGGTTTTCACTGAATAGGCTTTTCACTCACAGCTTTACACACTGCCCTCTCAGGGGCACACTGCCTGCCTTCTCAGGCTTTTTTAACCTCAGAACTCCTGCATTCTAAATGTGCCTAAAAGCAACGCCATGTAGATGATGCCAAGGGCTGCTGCCATGTGGAGCAGCAGCCAGGCTTTCTTTTCTCTTGGCTGTAGGGGTTGAGTGCCTGGAGAGCTGAGCACTCAGAACCTGATTTCTAGGAACAATTTCTCTATACTGGTGCCATTCTGGAACCTGGTGTGGCTGCTGCCTCCATTCTGGAACATGGGGTTCTGTGGATTTCTCCTCAAAGCAAAGGCCCTCATTCTTGCAATTCTGAGGTTGCAAAGGGTAAGAACCTGCCGCCTCCTTTGATGCCATCAGGACACATTTTCTATTCGGTTCCTCCTGGGCAGTGTAGATCTCAGCTTTATCTGTGCAGTCCACAGCCTTCCTGGTGCTTCCTTTCTGGCCAAAGCCACAACATTTTAAATCATTCTACTGGACTTTTTGCTCTTGACTCTCAACATATACCTGACTAAAAGACCCCAATAATAACCATGCCATTACTTCAACATTCAGCTGCCTTGAGGTATCTTTTGCACTGCATCCACTGTGCTTATGCTCAGTCTTGGGCCAAGTCTCTGGACAGGAGCAAAATGCAGACAAACTTTCTGCTAAGCCATAACACAAATCACCTGCAGTCCAACAACCAATGTAGTCCTTCCCAGCAGAAACCTCCCCATCCTGGTCTTTACTGGCAGGCTTTCTATCAGCATTCTGGTCTTCTGAGCTTCTGAGACTCTGACCAGAGTCTCCCATACATACAGAAAAGCTGAAGGCATTCCAGCTCTTCACTAGTAAGTGACATCTCCAAATCTTTTCTATCTCTTCCCATAAGCCACTCCTAAAAACTCATGATCCACATTGTCAGGTATAGTCACAGCAACTCCCCCACTCTTGGTACCAAATTCTGTCTCAGTTACTTTTTACTCATTGCTGGGACAAATTCTCAGTGATCCTTCTGCCTCAGCTTCTTGAGCATTGGAATTATAGGTATGTTCCTCCATGTCTGGGAGAAAACATAATATATTATTAGAGATAAAGAGAAACCTTTCATAATGATAAAAAGACCCATCATATATATGCTCTAATATATATATATATATATATATATATATATATATATATATATATATATGCTCTAATATGCATGAAGTAAAAACTGAAAGGAGGAAATAAGAACTGGACATTTAAATCTTGAACTTATAATAATAATGGATGGAACAACAAGGCAGAGAGCAAGTAAATAAAGTTCAGGCAAAGGGATACAGCCAGCCTCAACAGACACCCAGTAACAGCAAAAGGCACATTTTTTTGTTCTTCTTGGGATTTTTGTGCTGCAGCACTGGGGATTGAATGGAGGGCCTTGCAAATGCCAGGCAAGTACTCTGTCACTGAGCTACATCCATAGCCTTATTTATTTATTTATAAATTTTAAGACACAGTCTCATTAAGTTGCCAGGCTGGTCTTCAACTTGCAATTATCTTGCCTCAGCCTTCCAAATGAGTAGATTTGGGGCTTGCAGATTGGCTCAGTTGTTTAAAGTGCCTGCTTGGGCAAGCTCGGACAGGCGCAGGGCACCACGGTTAAATCTCCAGCTTCATAAGCTGCACCAAACCTGCCCATAAGGCGTCCTGAACTACCCCCCCCCGCAAATCCAAATGACTAGATCTATAAATGTTCCCAACAGCACCTGGTCATATTGTTGCTTAAATGCACACAGAGTGTTCTCCAAGACAAATTATATACTAGGTCATAAGACTGACATCAGTAAAATTTTAAGATATTAAAACAGTTGAGATAAAGTATGTTATTGATGACAACTGAATGAAACTAGAAATCAGGTACATAAAAATTGGAAAAATTAGGGCCAGGGAGAAAGCTCAGTGGCTTAAGTGCCCAACTGGCAAATGCAAGGTCCTGAGTTCAATCCTCAGTATCCCCCACAAAAAAAATCACAAAATTTCACAAACATGTCAAAATTAAATGACATACTATAACATAATCACAGGACACATACAAGATCAAAACAAAGTTAGAAAATACATTGAGATCAGTGAGAATGGAGAACAACACATCAAAACTTAAGAGAGGTTGAGAATGTCCAGGCCTGTCATGTGAGAGAAACATTCCCCAGGGTTGTCCAGTCCTGGCCCGCCACTCTAGACCCAGCAAAGCCTTTCCTGTAAGTGAGAACATCCACCACCACTTTGGAAGCCCTGCAGACCCACCAAAGCCCAGGCCCAGTGAGTGGTAGAGAGAGCTTCTGTGCTCTCCTACCCCCACATACCACTCTACACCCACCACAGGCCTGTCATACAATCGGAGAGAAACACTGCAGCTAAAGTACCTTGTAGTAAGACTAGGGTCAAAAGCACACAGCTAATCCAAGAGCAGAGCATCTTGTCAAAGGAGCACAACATGCTCACCTCCAACAACAGCAACAGGAAAGAGCTGGGCACCTTGTGTCTGCTTGGCCAGACCCAAGCCAGGCAAAACTACATGAACAAGAACTTGGTGTAACACTACCTTAATTTCATAAGGTGCTAAGGTTAGAACTGCACCAAAACTCTACACCAAAGGTCAGAGATCACAGCTATAAGACATGATAAAAACAAGGAGTCAACTGCAGCCTCAGGCCTTGACCCCACCAATGATAAGTGCAGAGGACACTAGCTCAGCTGAAATGAATGAATTAACAGAGTCAGAAGCAAAGAAATAACAGCGGAAAGGTATAGAGGAATTCAGACCAGAATTAAAGCCTGAAATAAAAAAACAAATTTTTGAATGCATAGCATCTGAAGTAATGAATCAAATCCAGAAACATACGGGAAAAACACAATGCCCACCCAGAACAAGCGCAGAGAACACTATTTTAGTTGAAACATGAATTAACAGCATCTCAGGCAAAGAAACAACAGCAGAAAGGTAAAGAGGAACTCAGAGCAGAAATAATTTCTGAAATAAAAAAGAAATCTTTGAAATCCTAGCATCTGAAGTAGAGAATCAATTACAGAAACATGTGCAAGAAACCCAGTTTGGAAAAAACTCTGCAGTAAAAGAATTAATAGCTATCTCTAAAGAAGACATTGACAAAACATAGAGGATATTAGAAATATGACACAGCAAAGAACTAGATTGCATGAAGCAGAGTCAAAGAGATATAGAAGAACTTAAAATCTCAATCACGAGTCTATAAAACCGTTTGAGTGAAAGCAAAGATGGAGGTTCAGATCTTGAGGATGATGGTGCAGCTAGTGAAAAGGTGAGAAAGGATCTGTTAAAAACAACTAGAATGCAGGAAAAAATAATCCATCACCTGCAAGATGATGCCAAGATAAACAATGTGAGACTAATAGGCATCAATGAGAAAGAAGGAGTCAATACAAATGATATAAAATATGGGCAGAATTATAGCAGAAAACTTCCCAAAGATGAGGAAATAATCTAACATTCAGGTAACCAAAGCACACAGAACACCAAATAACTTCAACCCAACTGAAAACACACTGAGACCTATAATAGTCAAGATCCCAAAATCCAACACAAGAATAATATACTGAAAGCTGCTAGAGAAAAGAAGCAGATCACATTCAAAGGAAAACCCATCAGAATTACAGCTGACTTTTCTTCACAAACCATGAAGGCAAAGACAGCATGGAGCAGAAAACAAATTCCAGCCCAGACTACTATACCCTGCAAAACTCTCTTTCAAGTTTGATGGAAAAGTGAAATACTTCCATGACAAAGAACAACTAAAGAATTTCAGGATGACAAAGCCAACCCTACACAGACCACTGAAAGATGTTCTAGAGAGGGGCGAAAATGATCAGAATTCCACGAATGAGGCTGGGCGTGGTGGCACATGCCTGTAATCCCAGCACTCGGGAGGCTGAGGCAGGAGGATTGTTGTGAGTTCGAGACCAGCCTGAGCTGCAAAGTGAGCTTAAGGCCAGCCTGAACTGCATAGTGAGACCCTGTCTCAAAAAGACCAAAAAAAAAAAAAAAAAAAAAAAAT
>PVKA01026826.1:0-31267 GCA_004027165.1 Ctenomys sociabilis
CCCTCCCTCCCTCTCTCCCTCTCTTTCCTCTGTATTTTAGGGAAGGGTCTACAGGGTGTTCAGGGTTTCACTACTAGATCAGACTTGTAGTGATCCACCTGTTTACAGCCTCCCAGGAGCTGGGATTATAGGCACACACCAACACGCCCAGTCTCAATTGCCATGTCAGCGTGCCCTGGGGATGAAGTTGGCATGGCAGGCCTGGGGGTAGAACACCCCAGCCCCTGTGCCTGCATTAGCAGGTGCTTTAATCCACTGAGCTATTTGGCCAGCCCTTGCTTCTTAGAGATATTAAGTAGAGGAAACTGACCAGATTTATGCTACTCTTTTCCTTAGGTTCATTGAAGGGAACAAAATAGAAACCATTTCAAGAAATGCCTTTCGTGGGCTCCGTGACCTGACTCACCTGTAAGTCCTTTAAATGCCATTATTGTAAGACCCTTGAGGTGTGGAGTGAGATTTACCTCCTGGGGTGTCTGTCTGCTTGAGATTTCTGCAACATTTTGTTCCCTGAAGGAAACTCATTTTCAGGTTGCCAGAAGGGTGTCTGTGATGCCCATCAGAGCCTGCTCAGTGCCTGACACACTGGGCATTGCGATTTTCTCCATCCTCTGGGTCTGGCACTGAGACCATGGCTGCATGTGGAGTGAGAGCCCTCCGGGCTGTGAGGGTCTGTGGCTGGCGGCAGAGATGGGAAGGCAGCCAGTACCTGGTGCCTGCTTGGTGCCAGGCTCAGGGCTGTGTGCATGGGTGAGCCTTCTTTTCTATCTTCTGTGACCATGTACGAGTCCCCACTCGCACGAGTCCCCCTTTACAGATTTGAGAACTGAGGTTTAAGTGACCCACTGAGCAATGTCAAACGTAGGATGCAAATCGGGACAAAGTAGGATAGAGACATTGTCATGGTTCTTCTCATTGGAATGCAAATCACTTTTTCTTTTATGCTGTATTAATCTGTGCCTTCTGCTAAGCTTTCCAGTTCCTTAATAGCTTTCTAGAGCCAAAAAAATTATAACAAATTGATTTGATTTGGCATATCAGAATAAAGCGAGTTCACACTTTTTGTGAATATATAGAACTGGAAAAAATAGTAGCTGTCTTTATAAAATTGCAAATGTAGTCCTTGTCTGGGTGGGAACAATTCATTAGCTAGGAACCAGATCCCACGTGCGTGATAGATATTGTGTTGCTGAGTAAGATGACACGTCTCATGTCCACAGCGTGCATGCCTACAGGAAATGAAAATTGGAAGCACACAAAGACTTTGCATGGGAGTGGGGGGCAGAGGAGGTGGGGCCTCAGGTGGTACCTGGACTCCTCCAGTGTGGACTTTGTCACCTAGCCCAATGCCAGCAAGGGTGGGTGAGTAGGCTCAACCCTCCCCAGGGTGGCCACCAAGTGCTGCCGAGCTGGAGCCCAGCAGGGAGGAGATGAGGGTGTGAATGTGGGCGGCTCAGACATCCACATCCACACAGTCCAGACTGGAAGCTGTTATATCCTTGTTGGCATTGTGGCTCCAGGGTTTCTTTTCTCTTAAAAACCTTGAGTAGCTGTGTTTATAAAAATGAATCTGAATTTTTCAGATTCAGTCCACACGTCAAGTCCCCTGTGTTCCCAAGACACTAAAACTCTGGGCTTTGAAATTCTATAGACCTGTATTCAAATCTCAAGGCCAATAATTATTAATAGTATTTTGCTGAGCCTCAGTTTCTCATGCTTAACATGGGGTAACGATGCTTGCTTGCAAAGCAAGCCATTCTCCATGGTGAACGCTCAAAGTGTCATTGTGATCATGGTCATCAATAGCATCATTTCCTCCCGCTCATTAAGTGGTCTCAATTTTTCCATGGATTGCTGAGTGGCCTTGGGAGTTTGATTGGCCAGATGGAGTCTGCTGAGAGGACACTTGCATGTGTCTGGAGAGGAACAGCTGAGGCTGGAGAAGGTTAGCAGTCTGTGGGCAAATTAGGAGCTTCAGGCAAACACAGCCCATGTGCCTGGTTGAGGTAGCCCAGATAGCAAATTTCTTTGTCCATTTGGCTACTGTTCCTATCAGGAGGAGGGTGTGAGTATATAGGTACTGTGCATGCATGTTTGCATATGTGTGTTCAGGAGTACATGGGATATGTATGTGTGTGCATGTCTGTGTTTGTGCATTTGTTATTTCATGGCTTATCATGTGGGCAAGAGGCACTTCCTTCTCTGGGTGACACTCAGACAGCACAAATACAGAGTGAGCAAAGGAAACCCTCTGTGTGGATCCAGAGTGCCTGGGAGGAGGAGCACGCTCCTCACAGCAAGTGTTACTGCCAAAGGCCAACATCACATCCCTTGCTTGCCCAAGATGCTGTTTCTTCTGCCATTAGACCTGGGGAATCTGCTTTTCCCTCATCCCAGGATAGGTCAGTCTCTTCCACGAAGCCATTCCCAGTCTCTTTCGTTTCCCCTTCCTCTTCGCTGTGTTGCTTTCTCTCTCCAGCAGTGTGACAGCTCCCTGAAGGCAGGCTCCTTGGCTGATGTTTCACTGGCTCTGCTGCCTTTCCCACAGCAGGGTGGTAGGCACACTGTCAGATTCGCTGATCAACTTGCAAGCTCTTTACTGAGCTCGATTTTCCACAGGTCCTCTGCATGTTTGATGACTTTTAAAGCTGGTTCCTCTAGGCTGGAGATATATTTAGTAATCAAAGCCTTTTCATGTTGTTCAAAGAATGAGCTGATCTCCCTCTGTTCTTTTTGCTGTCATTGTTAATTCTCTAATAAAGAGAATACATCAGCCTGACAGTTCATTCCCGTGCCTAACGGAAGTCCCTATAGGAATTTGCTTGTTGAAGTGTCTGATCTTTTTATGAACTTTCCAGCATCTGCAGGCTCACTCTCTAGATTCATAGACCAGGTACAAAGCATCGAAGGAGGGAGCTCTGCCAGTCTGTAACTAAGATCTAGGACATTGCTTCCTAGTGGTCCTATCAAACCCAAGGGACAGGGAGCTATTAAGTAGTTTTAGAAATGAAGTAAGAGCCATGATTTTGTAGACAAAAGGAAATAGGGAGGTTAAACATTTAGTGTGAGTGGGATGGATAGCCCATCTCAGTAATTCTGCTTAGAACAATTGCTGAACATTCCGCTCTTTCTTTGCATACTTAGAACAATTGCTAAACATTCTGCTTTGTTTCCTTTTGGCTTGAGCCATTCTGTGTCATTGGTTTTGGCCATGTTCTTTTTTTGGCAGAACTGGGGATTGAACTCAGGACCTTGCATTTTCTAGGCAAGTAAACTCAGGACCTTGCATTTGCTAGGCAAGTGCTTATTCTACTAGCTATCTCCTTGGCCCGATGTTCTTATCACTTCAATATGTTAACTTCCAACTAACTAAAATTTCCAGATAAATAATTAACCTTTAATTGCTGAAAGCTTTTTGTACTTTGCTTTCTAGAAAAAGCTACCACTGGCTAGGAAAAATCAAAACAAACACCCCCTTTCATAAATTTCAGAAATCGACTTGCAGACTACACTCAAGCTTATATATCCAGCCTATTTTCCAACATATTAAAAATATGCAAATAAATCATTCAGAAAAGAAACATAAGATAATACTTGAAATGGATTTTAATCCCTTTGTGGTTACCTAAATGGGAAAGGGCATAATTCAGAGACTACAAGTCTCACCACATTCAGTTGGCATCTTTAAGCCAGAATATTTGGATTAAAACATGAGTTCAAACTTCCTGCTCTGCCCAGTGGGCCAACCCTGGGAGTTACCCAGGAGAAGCACACATCTCTGTAACGTTCCTTCTGGGTGTGGTCATTACAGTGCTACGAACAACCAATATCACATATATCATTAAAAGGCTGGCACTGAACTGCCTACATGTCTATCATTTATACGTTTGCCATTTGTGCTCATATGAATAAAAGAAAACAGATGTAAGCACCAGTTGTTGGACTGGCTCACATTAGCATGCGGAGCCCAGGGAAGTCCTCAGCTTGATGTACACCATTCTGGCACCTAACATCTGCCTACAGCTGCTCTACACCATGGACTTTCATCCTCAGCAGGACTGAGACAGGGCCCTGCAGAATCCTGAATCATCAGAAGCTGAGGCTGCTCATGCTGGTTGGCTTCCTGGATGGATGGAGTAGACTAGGGCGTCTTGGGAAGATCTTCAACACTAAGATCACACACGCAAAAGGTTTTCTTCACCCTTTGTTAGTGAGACAATGAAACTAATCGTAACAAGTCATTCCTTAAGATATTCTGGTTGTGATTACATTATACTTAAAGGTCAAAGCTGAGAGGTGTTATGTAAAAGTATAATTACCGAATCCTCAGAACCATGTGGTAGATGTCACTTAGATGGATCACTAGGGAGTTTTTTGGGACAAGACTTTCATCATTCTCATTTTGGTGTTTAATTCATTTGTTCAACAGGCATTACTGAAAGCCAAGCATGGTACTAAATCCTGGGGATGTAGTCATGGACAAATAGATGAGAGTCTTTGTCCTCATGTTGCCTACATATGGCAGGACTTGCAGTTAAGACAGAGATAACTAGGCTGTGTGCTGTGCCAGATGGTGTCTTCCAGTGGGGTTCAGCAGAGCAGGGAAGGGAGCTGCGCAGAGGTCAGGGAAGGTGGCGATGGAGGAGGACAGATCTAAAGGCAGTGATAGAGTGAGCCATGTGGGTGGCCGGTACAGAAGCCTGGAGGGCACTGAGGCCCAGGAGGTCAGGATGCCCAGGAGGCCCTGGGCAGGAGGCCGGTGGGTGGGTCTGAGTGGTGGAAGAGGTGGCTTCATAAGAGAATAGGAATGGAGGCATCTAGATAGCAGAGGGTCTTCAGCTTTTGTTCCAAGAAATATAGGAAGCCAACTGAAGTGTGATGGATATGTATTAAGAGCTTGACTAATGCTCATTTTGAAAAAAAAATCTGGTTTTCATTCTGTACCCATAATGTCCTCTTGGTATAACTGATCTCATATCTTCCTTTCAATATTGATGATCTGATCCAGGAATTGAATCACATTTTGATGAGGAAGTTGAAAGCACTGTTTAAGCCATTAGCTGTATGTAAAGGGACTTCAGAGTGACTGAGGATAAAGATAATAATCCCATTAAAATGTGACTTTCTGATTCCAGGTCTTTGGCCAATAACCACATTAAAGCACTACCAAGGGATGTCTTTAGTGATTTAGACTCTCTGATTGAACTGTAAGTAATGAAATTAAGTCTGTGTGTATTTGTCACAGGGCCCCAGTTAATCATATCTGTCAATCCTTTCGCGGCTTTCCTTTATTTCTTTTATGCTCTAGCTAAAAATCAATAACAAAGTAGTGCATACTGGGAAATGGCATGCAGTAGGTGTTGTATTGGATTCCGACCTTTGATAACACACCTAGTACCATGAGGCCAATGGTTAATCAGGTTTGTGGGTGGAAGCCACCATGCTCTGAAGTAGTGTCTTTCTTACTGAATAAGATCTTAAAAGTATCAGCCATGTTTGGGAAAACTGTGCCTATAGTATGCTGCTTTTGTTTCTGTTCTCTCATTCTGCCTCTGTTTCCACCATGGCTTGGGGACAACCTCAAGAGGGCTTGCAGCAAGGGTGCTGCGTTCCCTCTCAGAGCTCTCTGCATGCTGCAGCTGTTAAAACACAGGTGCATCCAATACAGACAGTGAGAAGTATAAGAAACAGGGTGCATGAAATGCAGTTTTTAAAATTCCACTTTTAGAGAGTTTTCAGTGTTGCAAGCTATTCATTTTTGTGTATGTTTCAAGTCACTACCAGAACATGTCAGGCGTGTCAGTTTCTCTGTGCACATGTCTGTGTTTTGTTTTAGGGATTTAAGGGGTAATAAATTCGAATGTGACTGCAAGGCCAAGTGGTTGTATTTGTGGTTGAAGATGACAAATTCCACAGTGTCCGAGGTGCTGTGCATTAGCCCACCAGAATATCAGGAGAAGAAGCTCAACGACGTGACCAGCTTTGACTATGAATGTACAACCACAGGTATCAGAAGCCTTGTCGTCGTCATTGTCATCGTCAGAGATGGGTGGGAGGATCCCTCGGTTCTGCTTGAAGATTGTCAGAAGTGTGTGGGGAGAGTGAATATATAGGAGTTCTACCCTGAGGTTATACAGACAGTTTAAGCCTTCCAAAAGAAATGAGGGATGTAGTTAGCAGACTATCCCAACAGTTTGGACAGGTTTTTGACTGCATTGACTTTGGCTTTGATGCTTAACAAAAATTCAAATTTCTCCAAGGTTTTTTTTAAAGGTCACAATATGTGCTCATGAGTTTAACATGAGAATATCTTCAAATCGATCTTGTTTGCATGGAAAGTCAGCACAGAGAACACTTTTGTTGCCATTGTTTTCTTGCTTTAATAAGAGAATGTTTATTGGAAATTTTATGGCAGAGTTCAAAAATCTATAAATTGCTTTCATAGATCTAAGTAGGAGGAGAGAATAGGTAAATTATGACCAATGGCAAAGTAGAAAAATGTAAGTTGGCAATCACTTATCAAAAGAAAAAAAACTGATGTTGGGGGCAAAAAATGTAAGAAAGTTTGATTTGTTCTTCTAGCGTCTGCCTTAGGGTTTCGGTGCGCACCTGTTCAGGTTATAGAACCAAGTTAAAATACCAACTGCCTCAGCCGTCAGCGAAGCAGAGGGCAGGTGAGCATCTCCATGTGACAGCGCCAGTGAAGTTTCTCCAGCTTCTGAAGCCAGATTTTAAAGGAGAGAGATCAGTTCTCTGCATGAAACCTGCTTTTTAGCTGTTTATGAATGTAAACATTTAGGCTAGCGTTGATACCTGCATAGCCTCAAGGCTTGTCAGGAGAAGCAGCAGAGACAGGAAAGCAGGAGAGAGTTACAGGGTCTCCAAAGACATAAAAATTCCCAGAACAAACTAGCATATTTAGGCCGGATCCTGCTGCCATCTTCCACACAAGTAAACAAAATCCCACAAACTCCCAGTGATTTCTAGATGTCTTAGTTTTCCAGTAAAGGACCCCACACATTCTGTTCTTTTATAGAAAACTTGAGATCTCACGGATGTGCCCTTGTCTTTCATCATCAACTGGGGACTTAATCAGCTGTGTAATAGGCAGGTGCCCTCAGGGCAGCTGAGTCCGCTAAGAGGTTATTTATTGTACCATCAGGGCCAGTGCAATAAATTAGAGATCATAGTGAGTGGCATTTGGACCAAAATGTGGCATTTGAGACCAGTCAGTGTTAAATGGTACACCTGAGCTTTCTGGGCTCCTCTGTGGCCTTTTCTCCAGTCTTTCTGGAGAGTTCTTCCCACCCCGTGGGACGTTAGCCACCTCACTGTCCTGTTCACACCTGGCAGTGGTGTGTGAACCCACTGTCAGGTGCCTAGGGGGCTGACAACTGTTATCAGAAAGTAGATGGTGTGGGATTGAGGCAGCCGCACCCTGCAATGCAGAGTCCTGCAGTGCTGTGAGGCATAGCACGCACCTGGTGGTGTCTTGCAGGCAGGTTTCCTTCTCAGGTTAGGAAAGGGAGCACCAGGCTTGCTGGTAAGAGAGCGGTGACCATGCTGCTTTTGCAATTGCTTTGCAACTCCTGGACACATCAGCCCTTGCTCTCACTTTCTTCCATCAAGAAAATGTGGCGCAGCACAGCGTGACCTGCCTCCAGATACAGCCTCCGCTGGGTCAGAACAAGGTCTGTGCCCTGGGCTTCGAGCTCCTGTTGGCTGCTTGCATCAAGCTCTGGCCTCTGCTCCTTTTTCAGAGGCTGGCAAGGAGAGGAGTGAGGACTGGTGGAAGATGGAAAGCTAAATCCAAGCAGCAGGGTCTGTTGATCATTCCTCTTGGGTTGAGAAGGAGCACATT
This sequence comes from Ctenomys sociabilis, assembly GCA_004027165.1. Classification (NCBI taxonomy): domain Eukaryota; kingdom Metazoa; phylum Chordata; class Mammalia; order Rodentia; family Ctenomyidae; genus Ctenomys; species Ctenomys sociabilis. The sequence continues at coordinate 7,862 of PVKA01026826.1, forward strand.
GTCCCAGCGTGCTGTTTTCCTCTTAGCTCAGCTTCTCAGGGAAGGAGTAAATTTCTTCAGGTAGCTCGCTCCTTGTTTTGCCCAGAGGGTTACCTTCTTTTACCTTGGCAAAGGGACTCATTAATACCACATGGCCACCACTGGGCTACTTCTGCTCTTCAGATTAATCAGTTTCTCTCCCATTTCCAGTATTTTTAACCACCCAGAAATCCCTGTTACCTATCTATGATTCCCTCTGTTAGGTGGATAATTCACTAAATTCCTTAGAGAGAGTGAATTTTGCATCCTAATTGTCCTGTTAGCTTCCCTATTTCAAGGCTGATGAAAATGCAAAGAGAAATAATGCATTAATGTGCACTTTCTCTCCCCATAGGATCAGCATCATGTATAATTTATTTTCTGCCTAGGCTATAAATAGCTATGTAAAAATCTGTTGATTCCAGTGGGAGAAAGGCCTAAATTGTGAGACCCACTGACATCATGAACTTGATTCAGTGTGCATGGAAGTGGTGGTTCTTTTGGCAGGGAATGCAGTAAATATTTTAACACTAGTAAATTGATATCATACCGGTGTGTGTATTCTTCAGGCTCTCTCCACAATGAATGCACTTTTGCAGTTTGGGAATGGCAAATTAAGGTGGGGCAAGGAGAGGATGTTTAAATTCCTCTAGTCCTATTTTTTGTTCAGGCACCAGTACATGTGCATACATTAGTGTCTTTTGTCCTTCTTTCTTATTTTCCTTCTCTTTTTTTAAAAAAATAATTTTATTGAGAAACAAATAGCAATGAAACAGTTTCAAAACCTATCAGTAGAACAGTTTCAATAATTAATACATTGCATATTGTTGTCTTCTTAGTGGTTTTTCATAGTACAGGATGCAGACATGGTACAAATCTTTCTGTTCATTGAATTAAGAGAAAGTAGCCGTATATTTATCCTATTTTGAATATACAGATACAAAATGGTCCTTCATTTGTATCCCCTTTTTTTGTTTAGTTGTCGGAGATGGGTATTCCATTTTTATTTTCCTTCTTCTTTCTTCTTCTCTTCCTTCTGTGGTGGGGCCGGAAACTATTAAGAATTTTACTTGTCATTCAATTAATTTAACAATCTGTGTTATGTCCAATAGTCAGTGTAAAGAAAATATTATGAAAGCACTGTTTTGAAAAAAGAGGGCCTCTAAAAGGTATATTTGGAAAATGCTGTCTATTCTGGAGTCTTTTTCATCTTGGGGCTTTTCAGTAAGAATGGAAACTTTTGGGTCTGCACTTTAAACAGCCTGCATGTTCTCAGAATGCTTGTATTTCTGAGAACTTGGAGTGCAGATGGGAGACTAATGGGACCGAGGAGATGCATGAGCTATGGCCATCGAAGGAGTCTTTAGTACCTTTGGGGGACTTAGATGAGATTGGCGCAACAGAGATGAAGAAGAAGTTTATAGCCAGCCCGGCCCTAATTAAGTGTAGCTGCATTCTCTGAGCCCTTCCTTATCACCATGGGTGTGTTGGCCCCATCCTCTCTGGCTCCGTTATCTGCTTGTGCCCACGTGGTCCATAGAGCTTATTCTCCCAGGATTGGCTGCAGTGAACAGAGCGTCACTTTTTCTGTTCTTAGTCTTTGACCGATGGACACCGCTATTTTAGGGGCTGTGTCCAAGGATCCAATGAGGGGCCACTGGGACACTCTGGGGGTCTTCAAGCAGGCAATCTAATGCAGTCCTTGTTGCATATATGCAATGTGGAGGTGCAGTGGTGTTCAGAGATCCTGCATCATGTTCAAGGCTGGCGGCCACCAGCCTCTTTGGCACCAAAGATTGGGTTCATGGAAGACACTTTTTCTAAGGATGGGGGAGTAGATAGAGAACCAAAGGAGTCTAAAGTTAGGTCCCTCAAGTGTAAAGTTCATGCAAGGTTTGCACTCCCACGAGAATCTCAGATCTGCTGATCTGAGAAGAGGTGGAGCTGAGGCAGTGATGCAGCACAGCAAGAGGCTGTGAGCTCTGATGAAGCTTTGCTCATTTACCCTCCACTCTCCTTGTGAGGCCTGGTTTTTAACAGGCCACAGATCAGTACAAGTCTGTGGCTGGGGTTGGAGAGACCCCTGCTGTAGGTAGACCACTGCTTGTATTTAGTCTACACAGCAGCATCGGAACATAGGTGCTTCTTTGGCCTTACCCATGAAGAACCTGAGGCTCCATCTCCTTGGTCAGAGTCATGTAGCTGACAGTGGTGGACCAACAGCCTGAAGCCTAGTCTGCCTTAGCTCGCAGCCCCAGCTCTTGGCCACAGCACTCAGCTCTCTGTTGGGATGTGGGGGCCACTGATCCAGTAAAGCCACTCAGCCCTCTGCCTTCTGTCACTCGCTTCTCTGCCAGGCTGCACAGGCAGCTCCCTTTTTGTTCCCAGTGACATAGCTCACCTCCCTCTCTTCCTCCCTGCATCCCTTTGCAGCCTGCCCTCCCTGGCTGTCTGCAGCATAGGCCTTGGGTGAGGCAGATTACTCCATGTGTTAAGCCAAAGGGTGTTCATTAGGAGCCTACTGTGCATCCAGGATGGGGCATGGGAACCTGCTAAACTTAAGGTGGATGGAGGTCCACTTTGTGCTAGGCTAAGTGCTACATCTGTCTCCAGAGTAATCTGAGGCACAGACAGGAAAGTCGCTTGTCCTGGGTCATGCAGCAGGTGGCTGCTCATCTTAGTAGCTCACGTTAGGTGCCATTGATCTGGGCTACGACCTCATTCTGTATTTATTTATGTGCTTACACCTGAGGCAGGCACTTCCACCCAGCTCAGGAGTCAGTGTTGTGGTCTCCTCCTTTGACTTGACATGTCCAGTGTGACTGGGAGGAGAGGAGGACGGGCCAGCCTGGCGTCTGGTGGGAGGTGCCCTTTGGCCATCTGCTTTCAGGCATGGTGCTCTTTCCAGGCCTCTTGGCTCCTCCTCTCTCAGCCTTCACCTCCTCCTTCTGCCCTTCCTACCCCTGCCTCACCCTTTCCACTGCACCCCTGCCCAGCAGCTGTCCTCTCTTTTCCTACCTCCATTTCTGCCTTGATCTCCCCCCTTTATTGACTATTCCACTACCCCCTTGGGTGACATGTTTGATCAGGCTTCCCAGTCAGCAATTATTGCTTGAATGGCTGCATTGCATCTGTGGGAGGCCTGGGGAAGTCTAGGGCCGAGGTCTGACTGCAGGGATCCCATGGTTCAGGAGATGCAGCCTGCAGGCTGTGTGTCCATGCCAGGCACTCACCCTCTTTGAACACTGTACAGTAGCACAAAGCTCAAAGAGCCTTTCACCTCCAAACTGGACTCCAATGTTAGTGTTGGGCATCACAGTGAAGAATAAGATTTAAGCACAGTGTGCAGTGCTGGCACCAATGAGTTTCATGGATTGGGCTGGTCATGGCAGGCCTTGCAGAGGTCCTGGGACTTGGGTGGGGATGGACCAGGCCTGGCCAAGAAAAGATGGACGGTGTGAGGATTCTTCCTAGGAAGGACTTTGCTAGCCAGGTGTCCACTGTGACCCACGTTTAGCCTCATTGTGTCACTGAGGAGCAATGCCGTTGGAGCACCTGTGGCCAGGAGTCAGTGTCCTGCTCTCCTTCCCTGAATCTATCAAGTGCTATACCTTAACATTTGTCTGTGTGGTTTTTGTAAAAGAAATTCCTTCTTTTCTAGATTTATCTAGTTAACAACCCTCCACCCTCCCATCCTTTCTCCTGGAGGTCATGCTCATTCTGTTCTTGACAATCAATTCTATGGCCCTCCCAAGGTCTAACCCAGGAGTTGGGTGCAGCTCAGCAGGGCGGTATGGATAAGAAGCGCCTGCTCCCCAGCCTGTGGGAGAGGAAATCATGGAGCATGGGGCTCGGAAGGCCAGTAGATCTCATTACCTGCTTGCCGGGCTCTGTACACCTTCGTGTCTCAGGCCTGGCTCCTTCTTAGCAGTGCACCTGTCTAGTACCCTGCAGTAAGCACATTTGGTTCGCTGCTCCCTCAGGCTTCTTACGCTTCTGGTAGCCAAGTTTGATTTGGTTTCCAAAGGCCAGTGTGCCTTTGGGGAGTGCAGTGTTCGTTGTGCGCCTGTGGGGGCGCTGTTTCCCATCATGTGTGTGCCAAGCGGGGCGCAGAATCACCGCTGGTCCTCATCCCTGTCAGGTAACTCTGAGAAGTATTACCTTAGAACGAGGCAGATTGCATTCCTGTAGGGGCTGTTCAGAGAGGGCTAGAGGAGCAATTTCTGAAACTCATTGGACTACAGGGCCTTGCTTCGTAGAGCGATTAGCTTGGCAGCTTTGAGAATATCACAGTGGCCTCCTTCCTGTCGTGGTGTTTGGAAACCAGGCCAGATCTCACCAAATTTGTTTAAGATGTTGACTCTTTTGTGAAGCTGCTTACCCACTGGAGGCTGTTTGTTCAGTCAGGTTGTGTAAGCCAGAAACCTCCCGGGACCTCCAGGTTGTGATGGGCTGGGATGCGGGTGCTGCGTGGAGCCTGCCCTACTCGTTTGTCCTCCCCTCTGGTATCCACGGCAAAAAGGACAGAAAGAGGATGGGATCGTGTGATCCCCACGAGACATTGTATGAATGCTTTCTGTTTTTAACACCCACCCTTCAGATTTTGTGGTTCACCAAACCTTACCCTACCAGTCGGTGTCTGTGGACACGTTCAACTCCAAGAATGACGTGTATGTGGCCATTGCACAGCCCAGCATGGAGAACTGCATGGTGCTGGAGTGGGACCACATCGAAATGAACTTCCGGAGCTACGACAACATCACAGGTGTGTTGTGCTGCCATCGTCAGACATGTTGCCCCAATTTAACATCTCCTCAAAAAAAAAAAAAAAAAAAAAAAAACAAAAACAAACCAGCATCCTCTGTTATATGCAGAGAGAGCTGGGTGCTCTTGGATGGCCGGAAGTGGGGACCACGTTCCAGACCACCCTCACTGTTGCTCCAGTGTTGGGTGGGGCTGGTTAGTGGTGACAGCAGTGCGTAGGGAGTGATCCTGTTTATTGTTGGGGAGGGATGGGCTTCGGTGGGAGGTAAGAAGCACCTTCTAGAAGCAGGAGGAGGTCACCCTGAGAAGTCCATGGTCCTTCCTGGTTCTGGCGGCCTGTCTGCCTCAGTTTCGTAGGCGTGAAACTATGCCTTTGACTTTGTTAAGCTGATTATTAGGTACTGCGTTGAGACAAGTTGAGCAAGTGGCACCCACCTGTAATCTCAGCATCCTGGGAGGCTGAGGTTAGAAGATTCCAAGCCTAGCCTGAGCAACTTAGTTGGATCCAGTTTCAAAGTAAAAAATATTTTAAAAGATTGAGGATGTAGCATAGTGCAAAGTTCCTGGGTTCAATGTCTAGTACCACAAGAAAACAAAACCCCAGAACTAACACACATGCACACACACTACCTACACAGCTTGTGGCTTATTCTTGCCAAGTCTTGGTGATTACTGGTTTCTTTTAATAAGTACATATAAAAAGAAAGGTAAACAAACCCCTAATTTTGGGCCTCTGGAACTTTATTTAATGCTCCTTTTATTTATTTATTTATTTTGGTACAGGGTCTTGCCAGAAGTTCAGACTTGTAGTGATCCTCCTGTCTCAGCCTCCATTAGCACTGGGATTACAGGCATGTGCCACCACACCCAGCTCCCGGGGCAGCATGACATGCAGTACCTAGGATCAAACTCAGGACCTTGTGCTTGCCAGGCAGGCACTTATGCCACCAAACTATCTCCCTGGCTCAATTCATGCTTCTTTCTTTCTTTCTTTTTTTTATGTGGAACCGGGGATTGAACTCAGGCCCTTACACTTTCCAGGCAAGCGCTTATTCTACTGAGCTATCTCCCTGACCCCCTTTGCTTCCTTCAATGCTGTTGTGGTCTTCAGTGTCTTGGTGACATGAGAGCAGACTGCTCGCTTAGTGTACTCTACTACAGATGCTAACTGTATGAGCAGTGCCACCCAAGCCTAATTGCCACCTTAGAGAGAGCTCCCTTTGTGGCCCTGTCAGTCTGCAGTGTCTGAGTAGAAGTCCTTAGGCTCCCTAGGGCGTGGGGCGGGGGAGCCGAGGTCCCCATCTCAGCCAGAAGGGAAGAGGTGCTGATGAGCCTGGTCTTCCGCCCTCACCCTGGAGGCTTGGAAGATGCCGCATCAGGTGAGTGGCACTGTCGCTGTGCCCATCTTGGCAGGAGTGGCTGCTCGGAAGTACCTACTCCCGAGGGGCTCTAGTGACCCTCTGGGGAAGCCAAGGCCCAGGGACAGTGGTGGTGCACCTATGGCACGTGCCTCAGCTGGCTGTAATCAGTGAAAGTTCTAAAAGGTTTGCTGTTACTACCCTTGGACTTCACACCCAGTCCTCATAAAGGAAGAGGGCGGTGATGGAGGGACTCACATCCTCATGACCTTTTGTTTCCTCTTTTCTGCCCTTGGGAGATGGTGAGGGGAGGCATGGGCTCACCTGTCCCTTCTCACTCCTCAAGGATGAGGTGTGCCGGGAACCCTGTTGCTCCCCTTTCTCCTCCCTTCCCCACATTACTTCTTTTCTTTCTTTTTTGTGGTACTGCAGATCAAACTGATAGGTGCTCTAACACTGAGCTATAGCCCCAGCCCCTTTTGAGTTTTTCTTGAGATAGGATCTGTTTAACTGCCCAGACCTACCTTGAATCTATGCTCCTCCTGCCTCAGTGGCCTGAGTACAAGTGTGCCAGTACAAGTGTGCCAGCCAGGGTGGTGTCAGTTGCAGGTTTATCTCATTGGCAATTCACCCCAGTCCCTGGGGCCATGATGAGGGGCTTCTTGCCCAGAAATCACAGCCCCTTTCTGCAGAGCTGGTTGGCTTACAGGCTCTACAGAGCAGACAGGGTCCCTCTGCTGTGTGTTAGGAAGTGTGCGAGGCCTCCTGGCCTGGCATCCTGACCATGACGTGGGTGTGGATTGTGGTGTGGTGAGGACTCTAAGCACCCAGCACAACCAAACAGAAATTGAGGTCCCTGTTCTTTCAGAGACAGAGTCTGTGACCTGTCACCATGCTATCTTACTCTGCCCCTTCCCAGGAAGGGAAGGTGATATTTTCCATCTGCCCTTGTGAAGAACTATAGCATGTGGTCCCTGAGTGCATCCATCCATCCATCCATCCATCCATCCATCCATCCATCCACAAAGATTTCTTGGGCACTTCAAAATCTGAGCCAGGAGTGCTCTGGGTGCTGGGTACAAAGCAGTACACAAAGCCTGACAAAAATCTCTGCCTTCCATGGGGCTGTTAAAGAAAGACAGAAATGGTTGTGGTGCCCAGAAAGTACTAGTGGGCAGCCTGTGATGGAGGAAACTTGAGAGTTGTGGATGGGAAGGGTGAACATCGGTGAAGGGCCTCCCTGGCTTCACTGAAGTTAAGTGACCGGGCCTGGGGTTGGTCTCCATTCAGAGCAAGGGCACTGGTGTTCCAGACAGAAGTCCAGAGGCTGGAGATTCCTCACCTGTGTGAGGAGCACTCATGGTGCAGGATCAGGTGAGCAGGGAACAGGTGTAGTTGAGTGTCACGGAAGTCAGAGGCTGATCATGGGGGCCTTCGGGTCCAGGGAGGCCTGGCCATTTACCCTACTGGAGATTGTACACAGAGCTGGCTTGGATGAAGCTACTGGGTAGAGTGCAGCCTTTGTAGGGCCTGGGGAAGGGGTGCAATATGGAAGCCAAGAGCCCTCATCAGAGTTTATTGCAAGATCAGGATCCAGGCCAGGGGCAGGGATGAAGGTAGTGTGGTCACAGAGGGGGTAATCAATGCCCTTGAAGTAGGTGTGGCCAGTGTGGTTGGTGTGGGTGTGGACAGGGCCAGAGTTGCAGATGGGTCTTGCTAGTTGCTTTAGCCATTCTGTCTCCAAGTATCAATCTTCTGAGCTTGGAGCACTCACTGAAGCATAATATCATGACCTTTTTCATGGCCAAGCCATGAAAACAACAGCAGGGTAGCTAAACTTACAAGCTTGGACATCATCAGGTTGATTTTTTAGTATTCTGACTCCCCTCTTACTTGCTGGGGACTCTGGCTGAGGTATTGAATCTGGTGAGCTCTTTTCATCTGTGGAATGGAAGTTTTTATCAATTTCCATTTTGTCGGTAAGGTAGACTTGGACAACTGGCACGGGTTGCGCAGGGTAATGTGTGTGTAATAGCGTGGTGCTGGGCACATAGTGAACCCACAAGCAATGGTAGCTGTAGCCTATGGGCATAGATGGTAGCAGCTCCCCTACTTCCCCCAAATTTATAATGTCTTAGGGTCAACCAAAACTTCTCGATAGCTTTTACGGACACAGAGACATAGGAGCTGGTGGAGACCCCCAGAGGGAGGGGGCAGATGCACACAGACATTGGTGGAGGAGGGAGGGAAGCTGCTTTGGTGCCTGCCACTGATCCTGGCATCAAAGAGAGCCTGCCTCTTGGGGATAAAGCAGGGCACAGTCTCAGTGCCGCTTACCTTCACCCAGAAGGAGGAGGCCTGGAGGATCCTGCCCTCCCTGGGTTGGGTACTGCTCGCATGTCACCTTGTTGGTCCAGGAGGTGATGACAGAGCTGCAAGGCAGGGCAGGGCTTCCTGGCAGTGCTTGCAAGATGGGTTCCAGGAAGTCAGAGTCTGTCTTCACCTGGGGAGAGACCCATTGTCATGCCCCTGGCAAAGCTAACTCTTCCTTCTTGCTCTAGCTGAGTCTGTTCTCAGGTTATCTGCTTTTATTTGACTTTATTTGCTTTGTGGTTTCTGCATGCTGTATGGATTCCAACACACACACACACACACACACACACACACACACACACACACACACACATGTGCACGTGTGCCCTGTGATCTTTGCAGCTACTGATGACTCCATAGGTTCAAAATGCTTACCTGGACAGTGGTATTAGGAAGCACCTTCAAGAGAGAGATGCTCTGTCTGACGTGGCCCTCAGCTCCGGTGGCCGCGCTCAGGGGCTGTCCTGGGCAGTGGGACTCCACAACAGCCAGAGCTCAGGAGGGGACGGGAGCACAGCAGGGCTGAAGTCCTGGCAAGCTTTCAATAGCAGCTTAGTAGTTTATGTCCAAAAGCCTTAAAAATATGCACACTTGCCCCAGCAAATCTTACATTCTTACATAACAGATGGTTTCAAAACGTGTTATTTAACATGTTAAACCACACATATTATTTAACAATAATGAAAAACTGTCGTCTCCAAACAGTAGAGATTAGTTATTTAAAATATGGTCCATCGATGCAGCAGAATAGTGTGTAATGATACAAATAATCTAATTGTAGACAATTTCATAACCTGGGAAAAATGTTTACAGCACAATAGTCAGGTGAAAGAAAAACACGGAATTCTACAAAGCATGTGTATAGTCTAAGTTCCATTTAAAAAAAAAAGAAGAGGTGGTCTGGAGATGTGACTTAATGCTTCATCTCTGGGTTTAATCTATAGTACTGCTAAAAACAAACACCCTGTCCCATGCTGAGCCCCCCAAAAATAAAAGACACAAAAACTCCCACAAAACCATATTTAATTTAGTTTATAAACAAATACTAGCTCTGTGAGTTCATCTCAGTGGCTAACCCACGCTGTGCTCAGTTTACTCTTTCGTAAAGCAGAAACGATGGTAAGAATCGTGGCTCTCTCAGAGACTGGTCATGAGGATTGTGTGCATACGTGAGTGCGTGTAAGGGTTCTTAGAGGAGCGCTTGGTCCTCAGAACTCGTTTGTAAGTTTGTAAGTACTATTTTCAAATTTTGCTTTGGTGAATGTTTAACGCTTTTACACTCAGAAACGCAACACAATAGTTTGTTTTAAACAGAGGAAAGGGGTTAAGTTCTTGGAAGAAGTTCAGAATAGAAAGAGAAAAGGAAATATCACTCTGCAGCTGTCCATTGTCTACTCCCGGAGTTAATCCTCAGGGCAGATATTGGATGGTTATCCTTGTAATTCACAGACCAGACTAACTTGGGTCTAAATTGGAAAACTAAGAGGAAGAAATAACTGTTAATGGAACACTCTAGAAGGATGCCAGCTGTCTTTGAGATGTGGGAGGTTCTCTTGTCCGCTGGTTGGCCTGCATAGGATCGTGGAGTGGGACCTGGTTCAAGTGGGCAGGGTCCTGGGTCCTGTGGGCTGCATCCTGGTTCAGCGTGGGACAGGATGTTAGGGGGGACACAGGGAAGAGTCACCCCTGAATCCTGCCCCCTTTCCCTGCAGAGTTCCGTTTTGTCTTCTGAGCCAGGTGACAACAGGCCAGGCTCTTGGGATGATTAGGACAGGTGCCATGTTGTTAACTGTCCTGTGTGCGCTGCTGCTAGGTAAGGAGGACACCTGCCATGAACTGGTCTTTTAGTCTTTAAGGTCGGCCTGCAGCAGTGTCCATTTCATTGGTCCTTTGAAGGACTAGGGCCAGGTCACCTGAGGTGGGGACAGAGCTCGCAAGCTGCCTGCCTGGATTTGAATGCAAAGCTGCTTGATGCATCCTGAGTTAAACGCTATTCTGAAATCAGCGAGGCCAGACCTCTTCCTGACCCCTTACACCTTCTTCTGTCTTGTGCTGAGCCCTGATTCCTGTCCTCTTACCCTTACCCGTCTTCCTGCCCAGGAGAAGTCATCTTAAAAAGAGATGCTTTCTCTTTTTAAGCATATGAATTATATATATATATATATATATATATATATATAATTGTCTATATTCCTCATCTAGGAGATGTTTTGAAATACATGTACAGCTAAGCTTATTCACACACATTTATTGACCAACACAGAGAAACTTTCCAGTGCTTTTTGAGGTGATCAGGTTCCTGAATTATGCACCTGGCTCTGGGGACCTCAGAACTTCTGAAACCTCATGCCAACATTTACTGAGACATACTTGTTAAAGATTTCTGAAAAAAAAATTAAATTACAGTAAAATACACCTGACCGAAATTTGCCATCTTAACTATTTTCAGTGTACTATTTGGTCATGTTGGCTGCAGCCATATTGTAGTATGCCCAATCTCCAGAATACTTTTCACTCTTCACCATTCAGGAGCAACTCCTCATACTTTCCTCCACCGGCCCCTGGCACCCATCCTTCAACTTTCTGGCTAAGAGGAGTCATACAGAAGATGTTTGTCCTTTTGTGGCAGCATATTTCATCTAGCATGTTGCCCAAAGGTTCATCTGTTTAGCAGGTGTCTGAAGCCCATTCATTTTCAAGGCTAAATAATATTCCATTGTGTGTATTGGTCACATTTTCTTTATCCATTTACCCATTCACAGACCTGTGGGTTGCTTCCACTTCTGAAAGCCATTGTGAATAATGATGCTATGAATGTGAGTGCCTTGGTATGTTATAGGACTGCAATAACTGAATACCTTGGGCAGGATGGCTTACAAATGACTACAGTAAATATCTCACTGTTTTGAGGCTAAAGATCAAGTATCAGCAGATTTGCTGTCTGGTATGAGGCCCCAGTTTTCCCATGTGAGTGCAGGGAAGCTCTCTGGGATCTCTTGAAAGGGCACTAATCCCACTCATGGGGGCTCTGTCCTTGTGACTTAGTCACCTCTCAAAACTCCTCTTTCTAAACATCACTTCCTTGGAGATTAGGTTCAAGGTAAGAACCTTGCAGGACTTGTAGCTTTCGGTATGTTTTTAAGTCACTGCTTTCAGTTCCTTGGGATTGGAACTGCTGGGTCACAAGGTGATTCTGTTTAATTTTTCAAGGAGCTGACAGACTTTCTGTTGCCACCAGCAGTTCTGGTTTCGCTGTGGAGGTCCCTCTCCTTGGCAGCCACACTAACCCTTCTCTTTCTCTTGGAGTGCAGGCCAGTCCATCGTGGGCTGCAAAGCCATCCTCATTGATGACCAGGTCTTTGTGGTGGTGGCCCAGCTCTTCGGCGGCTCTCACATTTACAAATACGATGAGAGCTGGACCAAGTTTGTCAAATTCCAGGACATCGAAGTGTCTCGCATCTCCAAGCCCAATGACATCGAGCTGTTTCAGATCGATGATGAGACTTTCTTTATCATTGCAGACAGCTCTAAAGCAGGGCTGTCAACGGTCTACAAATGGAACAGCAAAGGCTTCTACTCATACCAGTCCTTGCACGAATGGTTCCGAGACACAGACGCAGAGTTTGTTGATATCGACGGGAAATCACACCTCATCCTGTCCAGCCGTTCCCAGGTGCCCATCATCCTCCAGTGGAATAAGAGCTCCAAGAAGTTCGTCCCCCATGGTGACATCCCCAACATGGAGGATGTGCTGGCTGTGAAGAGCTTCCGCATGCAGAACACCCTGTACCTGTCACTCACCCGGTTCATCGGGGACTCTCGGGTCATGAGGTGGAACAATAAGCAGTTCGTAGAGGTCCAGGCACTGCCATCCCGGGGCGCCATGACACTGCAGCCATTTTCCTTTAAAGATAATCACTATCTGGCCCTGGGGAGTGATTACACATTCTCACAGATATACCAGTGGGATAAAGAGAAGCAGTTGTTCAAAAAGTTCAAGGAGATCTATGTGCAGGCCCCGCGTTCCTTCACAGCCGTCTCCACAGACAGGAGAGATTTCTTTTTTGCATCCAGTTTCAAAGGGAAAACAAAGATTTTTGAACACATCATTGTTGACTTAAGTTTGTGAACGTGTAATGGGTGACATTTAAAAAGACCATGTAGCATTAGCTCTCCTGAGAGAGGACCGAGAAGAAATAAAATAATAAAATAACATAAGCCAGGCTCAGAGCTCTGAAATTTAACTTTAAAATGCACTGGGGAAATAGTTAGATGTTTTCAAACTCTTAGGACTCACATTTTAATCAGGCGTTGCTTTTATTGGCTAACTGCATGCCATGCCCATTCTGTCATTTAACAAGGCACCTGGTAGCCTGTGATTTCCAAGAGAAGAGGGCAACGTTCACTCTGACCATCTAGAAAGTTCTGTGCTTTTTCTTTCTTTTTAATGAGGAAGGAGAAAAATGGATAAGATGGGATAGCTCTTTTAATGAAACAATAATACATAAATAAATAAATAAACCAAAACTATGACCCCCTCTCATTCCATTTTAGCAATCTTTTGGGTAAGAACCATTAAAGTCAGCTGAAAATATTTGCTGATGAGTAGTTGAAAAATCTTTGAGCACTCAGCAGTGCTATTCTGAGCCTTCCTGATTCCCTGAAAGCAAAACTCAACATTCCAGAACATTCCATAATACCAGAATCTTCCCTCTTTGATTGGCTCGTGTGGATAAATCATGGGTGTGTTAACAGCTTAGTCTTTGACATTGTCTTCTCTTCCACAAAGAAAACACTCTGGCGACACATGTCTAGGCCAGCATGTCCGGGCCCTGCAGGGAGACAAAAGAATGTTTCCTTCTCTGTGCACTTCAAAGCTGGCCCTTGAGGTGGCCTGAGCAATCCTGCCTGTTTGATGCACTCTGTGACTCATCTGCCTCCCCGAACCCATCCTTTGAGTTTGTGGGTAACCAGCAGACAGGCCAAAGACTGATGGTGCTTTTCATTCTGTCTTTCAGAGGGGTGGAACAGGTATTTCCATCTGATGTGCATTTGGTAGGATTTTTTCAAGTGAAATTTCACAGAGTCAAAGGGAACTTTACTTACACAGATCACAATGTGCTTTAAAACTCAGAGGTGGCCCTTTGATTTATGCATGTCTTTGCCCTCTGGACAACTTAACATTTCAAGTAATTGAATGGCACTCACCCTAAGCCTGCCCACCTCTCTGCTTCCTCCTTGCAGAGCAATCCTGCTTTGCTGAGTGGTTGGTGTTGCTGAGGTAGCACGGAAGGTGCTGTGCACACCAACTCCCAAAACCAGGCTTCTCACAGTGGGGGCACAGCTTCCTCTCCTGGTACCCTAGCGCTGGGTGTTCCCACGCCTGCCCCACGACCATGTATTGGTGGCTGGGTGCCCCATGCAGGCCTGGGCTTTCAGCTGATGGCTGGAGCCAAAGGAGTTGCATCCCCCTGACTGGGTCTGTGCTCAGTGGGCCAAGGGTGCCATTTCAAGCCTAGTCACTGGGGCTGACAGTGAGGAAGCCGCCCCCTGCCCCTGGCTCTGGCGCTACAGAAGATTCCTAGTAGATGTTCTGCCTACATAGCTGGGTCTTTTCAGGGCACATGCACTAAATGTTCTGGGGGCAGCTCTTTAAGGAGTAACCCAGCAAATTCCTTCTTGCCACGAACATGGCACCATCACACTGTGTGTACTGTAGTATTTGTTTTGATGATAAGTAGGTAGCTGTTTTGCCATGAGTGTGAATGTGTTTGCTGTTTCCCGACTTTAAGCAATGCAGAGCAAACAATAAAGCGAGCACTCTGAGAACGATGTGTTGGTGTCGCGTCAGCACGCTGGGGTACATTCTGGCACCTCGGGCTGAGGCTTCCAGCCCAGGAGACTGGGAGAACACTGAGCTCGCTCACCCACTCAGTCGTGTGGTTGCTTGCAACTCTTCTACAAAATGCCAAGCAAAACAAAGTTTGTTTTCATTATTTTTAATGCGCAAACCCTTTCTTCGCTTCCTGGGTTTATTTGAATTGGTGACGAACGCCCGCATCTTCACATTGGAGGCTGAAAGCCAAGACATCTTTGCCCTCTCTCCAGATGTAGAGGCTGGAATGCTATTCTTCCTGGTGCTTGGGACCCTTAGACAGGATGTATGGCCAAACAGACAATTGGCAAGCAGTAAAGGGAGCCCTAAAATAGTTCTAGCTCTTGCATGAGGTTAAAATGATGTTCCTGATTCTAGCTGCTTATGGGATAGGTGGCGGTGGTGGGGCTCACACTCTGCCTCTGTCAAGCAACACACCAGCTTCTCAGTGGTAGGCAAAGGGGGAAGTTAGGGGCTGGCCATCCGCACTCTCCATGCTGTAACCAGTGCTTAGAATCTGCAGAACCAGGAAGAAAAGGGTTCTCAGCTTGGGTAGGGGGATCTGTTGGGTCCAGAAGTGGCACTTGGGGGTGAAAGAGCAATATGTCAGCAGTGGGGTTAGCACAGGAGGAGGGGGCAAACACTCAACATCCATCAGATTTTCTTCCTGTCTTAAAAGAAGTTCATGAAAGGCTGAAGCACACAGTTTGTAGAGGCTGGGAAGAGGTATTTGTTCTGTCCAACTTAGCAAAGCAGTGTAGATGCTCTTGGCACAAGGAGGCAGGAGCTTCGCTTCATTAATCTTACTGCTCCATCCCGAGGCTCCCTCAAGTCTTCAGCAGCTTCTGCAAAAAGCTCTCTCCCAGTAATAGGGGAACACAAACCCCAGCTGAACAATGATGAGAACAGAAAGCAGAGAAGCATGTGGATCGGTGCCCGTGGAGATCTGCAGTGGGAGGCTGCATTGCTCCTTCTTTCCACCCACTGCCGGACACTGCTCAGCCTATCCTTGAGGAGGCTCCTGGCCTTGGCCCTCCACACGGCCCCAAGCTTGAAGGCCACTGCCCGGAAGCCAGTACCTGTCCCCATCTCCATGGGGCCAGGAGCATGTCCTCTCGCAGTGCTAAGTCAGCTCAGGGCAAAGAGTACTGTGTGCCTGGGCAGAGATGAGCTCCCTTTGAGTTTCTGCAGAGCCAGCCCTCTTCCCACATGCCTTTGCACTCAGCTCATTTGTCATAAGCAGTTCTTCAGTGTATTGGAAGGAGAGAGTTTTAATTTCAAGGAGGAGGAGAGGTGTGGACTCTAAATGGATGGCCTGCCTCTGGTTACCTAGTCACATGTGGCAGAGTTGGGACTCCCCTCTGAACAGTAGGCTTTGTGCTTTCTTTCTGTGACACTGCTGTCCACTCCTAAGGAAATATTTTTCTTGTCATTTTACTTCAGAGCATAGCAGCGCCTTGAGATAAAAAAACAAAAAAATGCAACAAAATATGCATAGCCAGAAGGAAACCAGACGAATAGAAGCCACTCCTCAATTGTTCCATTTAATGATGAGCAAACCTCTAGGACTGGCGTGACACTCGAAACTCTTCCAAGAATTTCAGAAAGTTCTTTATTCGAAGAGGATTTCTAGCTGGCGCTGTCCTCCCTTCTCCCACATGGTTGTGGGATTCGTGGATGGATGCTAAGGTCTGCATCTATCTGCTGCTTGTCACAATGTCCACTGGATAAACAAGAAGAATCTGGTGAGAGAGAAGTTAAAACCCAAATGCACAAGTGGTGATGAATTGATCTGGGCCACAGCAGCCTGTAGGGACCACATGGCACAGGACAATGTTGCATTTTTCTTCTCTGAGGAGTGAGAGGTTGGGTATTTTTAGCAAGGAAATCAGTGTGGGATGCTGGAGGGGTGGCTGCCAGGAGAAGGCATGACGGAAAGTTCTCCAGCCTGGGGTATAACGAGAGACAAAAGTGTGAACGTGTGTATCCTTTTGCCTGCCACTTACAGAAAATGTCCTTAGCAGGTTGCTTGATTCTTTTTGCAGAAGGACCAGCCCCTTGCTGGCAGCTTTGGGGCCAAAAGTAATTAGTGGCCATCAATTCTATTCCGCCGTGTATGGAAATGGAGTGCAGCAATCTAGCTGCAATGAGAAAGGTAGACCAGAATCATGGCACCACTGAAAGAGAAAAGGAAGAAATACAGGCAGATGGCTGGGACAGAAGCTGTTTGAGGAAATCAGAGATTAACCTGGAAGCAAAGACGAAGTGAGCAGGGTTTTCTCTGCCACAGCCAGGCAAGCAGAGTGCAGATGACCAGGCAAATTATCAGCATCTCAATGATTATTGGAAATAGCCCATTGTGATGATTATTCAAATAAGAATTCCATTTTGAGGCTGCTGAGCTGAGAACTGAGGCCCTCTTCCTACTGTATTCCATTGCTTAATATCAGAAACCTCCTTGTTCTAGTAGAAAACTATGCATTCCCTACTGGTCCCTTTGACTATCAGGAATGTATAAGAACTGTGGGGTCTGGGATATAGGGGATGTAGCTCAGTGGCACAAGTGCCTTCCTGGCAAGCTTAAGGTCCTGAATTCAGTCCCTGGTAAAAAAAAAAAAAAAAAAAAAAAAAAAAAAAAAGAGAACTGTGATAAAAGGGCCAATATGCCACTTGGTACTGTTTTTATTGTAAATGCATAACTTAGGTAAAATAAGAATACTTGTATATGTATTAAAATAAGTTTTGCAATATACAGACGACCATGATGCATTTAAGGCTGTATGTGTATAAATAGAGTTTATTCTTCTTGTTAAATAGAGTTAATGTGATATGATTTTCAATTCCATTTGTTCTGTAAGCCTGTGAATAAAAAGTAATTCATGTCTAACATAGCATCGCTCTCTAGTCTGCTTGAATACGCGTGTTTTAGTTACTCTTCTCTCATTGCTGGGACAAATACCCAACACTCAAGCTTAAGGAAGGAAAGGGTTATTTAGCTCACAGCTACTGGCGGTTTTAAGACACTGGAGGAGAGGCTGGGGCACTGCTGCGTCCAGCATGACCCTCCTCACATCTTAAGAAAACACAGGCTAGACAGTTTAATGGTTCATGCCTCTCTGGCCCTGCCCCTCAAGCCCTGCCCTGGTCCTCTGATCCCACCCATCAAGGCCACTCCATGCTCCTCCAGCTGCATCTGCCCCATGACCTACATAAGGCTTTGAGGGGACAATGGGTATGTCCACTTGGGTCATAGAGGTGGAGGAACATTCATTATGAGCTCTGGAGCAGTATCTTTACGGCTCACTCTTGCTCAGACGGGAGCTGGGTACCAGAGGGACCTTTGGCTCCTTCACTTAGAGACCAGAAAGTCATGGAAGAATTTCACACTCTCCTCTCCTGATCTGGGGCTCCTAGTGTTGATGGGCTCGGTTCTTTGGGAGTCTTCTGATTCTGTGAACATGGCACTAGGAGCAGGGATTTCTAGACCCCATTGATTGCGTTGAGCCTTGACGTCCTTGAGGGCAGGACTTCTGATCCATGTCTGAGATCTAACCTGGCATTTAGTAGGTGTGCAGGAAAGGATTGCTGCATGTCTCTTAATCTGAAACCCACTGGGTGTAGTTGGAAGAAGGAAGCATCAAGACCCTGAATCACGTGACAGTACCCCCACTGTAGGAGGCACTCCGGTGTGCTGTGGGGATTTTTAAAAAGTATAAGAGCAGAGTCCTGGCCAGTTAAGAAAGTCATAATTGCATGAAGCTGCAGGCAACAACATGAGGTCCTGGGGTAATTCTGCATTAGAACGAACTGTGTAACTAACAGAGCACTCCAGGGGATGATAAACAATATTGAATGCCTTGTCTGGCCTGGGAGGGAATTAGTTTTCCATGGTAATGGGATAAAGTCCTGCCCACAGTTCTGAGGGCTGGAGTCAGCATGGAGCAGGTGGGTCTTCTGCTCAGGTCTCACTTGGCCACTGCCAGGGGCACGGAAATATGAGGCTCAGCTCCTCATCAGCTGGAGGCAGGGCAGGGGCCAGAGCTGCTTTCAGCTCATTCAGGGTGTTGGTAGAATGCATGTCTTTGTTATGATATCAAGACCCTTGCTTTTTGTCTGAACAGGCTGGGGGCCTCTTTCAGCTCCCAGAGGCCACCCTAGTACCTTGCTGTGTGGCTTTCCCCAAAGGTCTTCTGACTACTTCACTGCTGACTTCTTCAGGATGCCCAGAAGTGACGGGCATTCACCTTAACAATGTTCTATTAGCTAGAAGCAGGTCACAGATTCCACCCTAGCTCAGGGGAGGGAGAGTATCTGAGGACACACTTCATGGAAGCTGGGAAGTTGCTTAAAGTGTGCCCAGTGCAGCACCAGGCCAAAGGATCAGATGCCCTGCTGCTCAGAATAGATCCTAACCATCAACAGCCATTAGCCTGGACACAGGGCCTGGGAGCTGTGCACACAGGAAGTAAATCGGTCCCGAGGGGAAGGTCACCGAAGGCCAAAGAAAGTACCCATTTGTCCAGTCTGGAGAGGCAGGCCTAGTTCATTTTGTTCTTAGTAGTCACTTTTCTGGTCTTTGGGACAATACACTTGACACTTACAATTCAAAGGAGAAGCTTATTTTGGTTGACATTTCAGTCTGTAGCCATCTGGCTCCAAGACAGAACAGCGTAACACAGGGGGGAGCTGAGAAGGGAACTAGAACCTTCTGGGTCACGCCCCCAGCGACCAGGCCCCACCTCCTAAGGGCGGGTCATCAAGTATCCCCATAAGCCTATCACTGTCTGAAGCTCCCGCCTCTGACCACATGAGGTTTTCAGGAGACACCTGGATAGAAACTACTACACCTCCCATTCCTGTTTTGCCATGAAAGAAAAGAACTACCAGTTCAAAAACTGCAGTCAGGACTCATTAATAAGGCTGAGAACAAACCTGGTGCATTTCATCTTGGACCTCGAGGGCTCTGTGTAGGCTGTGCAGCCCTGATAAGGCAGGCCACTTCCTTTATTTCTGTGAGCCCTAATGGAGGTCCACCTGTCTGAGAAGAACTGGAGGCACAGACACGAGTCACCTTCATTGATCACCTGTCCTTGCGGTTGGCTTCTTACCTGCCTCCTGGCCAGGACAACCTCTTACTAACCAGGATCTAATTGGCACAGATGCCTTTTTCCAACAAATTGGTAGCAGAGGTGAGATGGGAGGCCTCTGGCAAACCCCACCTCTTGGCCTCTGCTCCAGGCAGCCTCTTGTTAAACATGAACTTTTGTTCTTGCCTGCAGCCAGCCGGACACCAAACAGAGGCACTATGGAAAGAGATGACAGGGTGACATGTGGCCCCAGATGCCCCTGTACTGGCTGCCTCTGTGTCACACCTCCAGCGCCTACCCCAGGAGATTTCTGGAAGACTCAAGTGCAGTACAGGGAAGCTGCCTCCATGTTCCAGGACTGACTGATGGGGCAGGGAGAAGCAGGTCCAGCTCTCTCTGTCCCTCCTCACGCCACCATTATCCCCCACATGCTGCAGAGCTAGGAGCAGTGTCCTCTCTTGCAGGGCAGTAGGAGTCCTGCTTGTGCTGCCAGCCTAGTCCTTTGTGCCATCTCCCTGTTTGCTCAGAAGGATCATGTGGGCCAAGGCCTGGTGAAGCAAGCAGGGCTTCTCTCCTGACTCTGCCCCTGGCCTGGATTGACCTCCATGCTCTGAGTCACCCCTGGCCTCCTGAGGCTGCTTCTCCTCACTCATCAATGAGTTCTTGACATATCACAACACCCAAAAAATATTTTTTAAGGCTACACCCCTTTCTTGTTCCTTTGGATTATAGCATCTTGCCTCATAGGTCATGTGAAAATCCAATCAACTTTTTCATCTGATTCTTTTTAGCTCATTATGAGTTTGGCTTATGTGAACAGTGCTGTGTAACTACTAAGATAAGTCTTCTGGAAGATAGAGATGTACCCAATAAGCTCAGTAAACAGTGCTTTTGCCATTGTACACATGGAAGAAATTCTTCAGGCAGGCAAATGGAACCTGAATAAATAATATGACTCACACGGTCCAACCTCACCACCGAATAGCACTTAATGAAACAACCCTCAAACCAAATGGCAAATACAAGTAGCTCTGATCATTTCTGTGTCCCTGAAGGAGAGGAGAAGCTGTCCCTAGCCAGCCCCATGCTGCTTCTGAACTGGCTTCCCAGGCCTCCAGCTCCCTAGCTACTCACCCGGGACCTCAGCTCCCTTCTCCCCTGGGGCTCCACAGTCACCGTCTATCTGAGGCTGGCCCCTCCCTGTGTCTTCACATCCATTTCCCTGAGAGGGTAATATAGTGACTGTGCAGGCATTCCTGTATCTTAATCCCACGATTGCCAGGGTAAGGAATGCTAAGTTTCGCCTATCTCTGCTTCTCCCCTTCCATACTGTGTTGCCTGTGGGAGTTTTAAAAGTGGCTCCAGGATTCTTCAGTGGGAGTAGTGGAGGCTGATTTTTCATCCCTAGAGGGTGAGTTGCACTAAACAACCTGCTTCTAGGAAGTAGAATGTGGTGGAACTGTTAGGGCGTGGCTTCCCAGCCCAGGTCTTAAGTGGTATTTAGTCATCCTTCTTCCTTCGTCCTCAACATGCCATGTGAGGGAGGCCAGCCATCCACCCTGGCTATTGAGAGGGCTGCATAGGAGGAATTAAGCCCTCCCACCCATAACCAGCACCCCAGGAGGAAGCCATCTTAGATATGGACATTAATCCTGGTCAAGCTTTCAGATGATCGCAAATCTGGCCAGCGGTTTTGCTGTAATTTCATGAACAATTCTGTGTTCTTACCACTCCTAGATTCCTGATCCACACAAACTTTGTGAGATAATAGGCACTTACTGCTATAAGCGCTGAGCTTTAGAGCAACGGTATGCAGCAATGGACAGCTACCACACCACCATTCCTCTGGGCTGCAGGAAGGCCAGTGCCACCAAATGGACCCAGCAGTGTGAGAAGGCTCAGAAATGAACACACACATGCCACACCAAGTCGCTCCGTGTCTGTCGCACACAGGGCATGCCCACACACATTTAAAAGAGAAATGCGCTTTCCAGAAATAATTTAAGGCTAGGTTGCTATGTGCTTCATGAGTAGGTAACCATATTGAAATCTAAAGGAGAACATGTTCAATTTAACTAGAAAATCAGGAGATTTTTTTTTAATTTTAAAAAGATAAAAAAGCAATAAAATACATTCGAAACAGGTTAGTAGGAGAGTTACAATTGCATATTGTCATCTTTGTACTAATTAGTTATTCAGAGTACAAGATATAAACATGAGACCTTGTCCAAATAATATTAGCACAAACCTTTCTTTTCTATGAACTAAACAAACTATCTTAATTACCTTGTGTATACATAGATATATTCTCCCTTTATTCTTTTCCCTTTTTTCTCCACTACAGCTTGCCTTTTCTTTTGAGTCTTTTCCAAACTTATAGTGTTTATTGTATGCTTTAGGTCTTATTTATTGTTTTAAGTTTCTCATACTGAGACAATACAATGCTTATACATATGGTTCTGATGTACTTTACTTTTTTTTTTTTTTTTTTAGGTTAACAATGTGTATTTTTAAATATAAGTAGACTATTAGTTAAGATTTAGGAATGTAATCCTAGCATTGTGGAAAGCTGAGCCAGGCGTATTGGGCAACTCAGCAATTTAGCAACACCCTTTCTCAAAAAAATCAGCTTTAAATGTAATTCAGTGCAAAGACTTGGGGTCTATCTTAGTTACTCTTCTTTTGTTGCTGGGACAAATACTTGACAGCCAAAATAAAGGAAGGAAAGGTTCCTTCCTCACAGTTACTTTAGGTTTCAGTCCATACTCGGCTGGCTCCAAGGCAGAATGGCACATGGCAAAGAGCATCAGTTCATGGCGATGGAACAACAATGCCACAAGAGCAATCGCTATAGAAAGTCTGTCTCTCTGTCTATTATGTTCCATTCAGGCTCTCTGCCCCAGGCTGAAGGAAGTACTCAAACCCATAATCCCAGCAGTACTGTGATCATGAGTTAATCACAAACTCTAGAAGTTCCCACCCCATGACTACATGAGGCTTTGGAGGGACAACTAGACACAAACCATAACATTCCACCCCTGGACCCACAAAGTCTCATTCACATCCTTTTGTGTAAAAGACATTTTAGTCCATCTCTAAGAGTTGCCGAAGTCCCAACAGTTTCAGAATGGCTGAAAAGTCAAGTCCCAAGTCCCCTCCAAGATCTAAGGTAAACTGTTAGCTATGAGCTCCTGTAGAAAAGAAAAGTTAAACATATCATACAAAGGCACAAGATAAACATTACCAACCCAAAAGTTGCAAACAACAAGGGAGTACAAAACACTGGGACCAACACAAGTCCAAAATCCAGCAGGGCAAACATTAAATCCCATAGTTCCAACCAGAACATCTGAAGCAGTCTGCACTGAGTTGTGAGCTCCAAAGGCCCTACATGGCTCTGCCCCTATGGCACTTTTGGTGGTTGTAGCTCCCATGACTTCTTTCTCAGACCTGCTTTTCTCCTTCCTTGCAGTTTCCCTTAGATGATCCACACTCCTGGCTTTTCCAAGCTTCTGGGGTTTCCACTGAATAGGCTTCTCTCTCACAGCTTTGCACACTGCCCGACCTCTCAGGACTTCTTCTGAAATTGAGGTGGAAGCCTTCTTAACCTCAGAACTCCTGCATTCTGAATGTGCCTAAAACTATTACCATGTGGATGATGCCGAGGTCTGCTGCCAGCTGGAGCAGTAGGCAGGTTTTCCTTTCTCTTGGCTGTAGGGGTTGAGTGCCTGGATGGCTGAGCACTCTGACCCTGATTCTGAGGAGCAAACTCCATGCAGGTGCCATTCTGGAACTTGGTGTGGCCGCTGCCACCATTCTAGAACATGGGGCTCTGCAGCTTTCTTCTCAAGGCAAAGTCCTGGACCTTTGCAGTTCTGAGGCAGCAAAGGGTGGAGACCTGCCACCTTCTGTGATGCCCTCAGGCCCTCCT
>PVKA01026827.1:0-31235 GCA_004027165.1 Ctenomys sociabilis
CTGTGGGGATGAAATAACTATAAAGCATGCATATATTGAGTTCACTAAATATGTACCTAAATTGGGAATGAGAAAAAATTATCACAAACTATCATCTCAAGCTAATATAAAGATTATGTAAAGAGTAACTTTTCATTCTTAATTCTAAAAGTTTATAGAGAAAACCTGTTTAGTTTTGCTTTCTAAGCTTATGTCTAGAGTCTAACCATTAGAGGAAAAATAATACAAGCTCTTACTTATATGACTTTATACCCTGCTGATATGGATAGGCAGATAAGGAATTAGATATCTTTCTCTAGAACATCAAGATAGTTACACACTAACTGGATGATTAAAACACATTATAAAATCTCCTAAGTATTTTAAAAGTTTAGCATGAATAACATGAAACATAAGATGAAAAGATGCATTTTTAAAACACTGAAATTATGTATTCATGCATTTAGTGATTCAGTGACAAACATTTTGCATACTTGGCATGTTCTGTCAGAAATATACAGGTAAACAAGTATTTTCTCAAAAAAATCATTTGGCTAGCCACATAGTTCATTAGACTGAAGCCCCTGCTTTGGCAGACATAGGGACCAGAGACTGGAGGTTCGATCCCTGGCACCACATTCCATGCCAGCCCCACCCCCAGGGCATGCTAAGAGGACAATTGAGACTAGGCATGGTGGTGCACGCCTCTAATCCCAGCACTTGGGAGGCTGAAAGCAGGAGAATCGCTAGGAGTCTGAGCTGTGTAGTGAGACCCTGTAGACCTTGTACTAACTACATAAAAAAGTTTTTACAAAGTCATAAAGTATGCTTTAAAATATGCAGTATAATATGTAATTTTTAGTTTTCTCATCTATGGTTGATGAAATTCTTTCTCAGGTTTTACTGCGATATATCATGATTCCCAAAACTATTAAGGCATTCCTAAAACAGTTGAGATTTTAAATGTTCCATTTAACTACCCACGTATGATATTATGGGTCATGATTTCATACTCACAAAATAATGTTTCTGCCTTATGAGAAATTATTTGGTTGATTTCCATTACCTTACAGTTACCTGGCATGAATAAAATGACATTTACTGCTGGCAGTAGCAGGCAGAAAGGAAGCTGTTGTTTGCATCCTAATAATTCCAACTATTAATACTAAAAATCCTAAAAATAAAAATTTACCCAAAGCCACCACTGTGGGACAGAGTGAAGAAATATTTTTTCTACTTGACTACATGGTGTTATTTTGTATAGAGTGTTTAAAGGTAACTTTGTCATAGTAAAAGAATAAAATGAGGGCCCAGCATACAGCTCAGTGACCCAGCACCTGACAAGCCTTGAGTTCAGTACCAAAACAAAAATCAAAGCAAAATAAAACAGAACAAAAAGAACAAAATAAATATGTATATAATGTAAGCACAAGATACATTATGATTAATGATAATCCTCAAACATTTCAGGAATATCATTAGTCATAAATTTCTCAATTTAGATAAACATCAATACTGTCCATTTACTTTTTAAAAAATTTATGGAGAAATATAACTATGAACAGTGGGAATTTTAAACTTGGAAAACATTACATAAACATTTATTTTTAAACTACAGTGAAATAATACATCTAAATGGTACCAAGAAACTTAATAATAAAAATAAAATAAACAATAGAAACAGTAACGGATCCATTATTTTGACAGTGTTATCTAGAACTATTTCCAAAGTCCTTAAGGCAATATATGACCAGTTCTTTCACTGCTTAGAGTTCCAGAAACTGGAAGGCTATTCAATTGATTTGATGCTGCCTATATACTATGAATTCAACTGTAACACAAATGGTCCTTTCTGAAAACATAGTCAGATATCACACACAAATACAGTTACTAAAATATTTGTGCCTTAAATCTCTCACTATATGGCAAAATATGAATAATAGGTAAATCAACAAATAAAAGATTTTTCATTATTTGATCAATTTGTCTTCGTAAATTTAAAAGAGAAAAGCTTGTGACTCTGTCAAAAAAGTAAACATGTTTCATTTAACTTACTAGTCATTCTTTTAACTATTTAACCTACCAGTTTTGTGTTTAATATGGGAATGGAAAAGTAGGATGGTCAAATGTCACTAATTAATCAGACTACTTCTCCAGTCATTCCAGGTCCATGCCTTATGAATTCTTTCTGTTTCCCAAGTGTTAAGACATTTCCATAAATTAAAAAAAAAGAATAAGATGTCTACTTCTGTTATTATTACTTAGAATTATTTCAGTTGTTCTAAGCCAGCAAATAACAAAGAGAAAAGTATGTAAATCTGTGGTTTTCTATATGTGAAATTTATAGTGTTCTCAGTTTTAAGAACTATTTTCCATTAGTGTGTTGTTTTATTAAATTCTATTTATTAGTAGTAAGTATTGCTGTTTTGAGGCTACATTTATCGTATTTTATAGTTTATTTTTTCAATCCATGTCACAATTACTTTGCCTTTGTGTTTTAAGAAAAAATAATCTTAACTATTTTTAATCCAGTATCAATATATTTCAGTATTCTAATTTGCATTTATTATAATCTTGTCCATTGTATGGCTACAATTATATTACAAGGCTTTAGTTAATAACATTTATCTTTAAGTTACTCTATTTATTTTACTTAGTTTTACTTATATTCCTCTATACAGATGGATTTTTGTTTGTTTTGGTTTTATAGTCATGGATTTTTGTATGTAAGAATGGCCAATAAATTTATTTAAAATTAATTTTATTGAGAAACAAATAGCAATGAGGCAGTTTCAAAACCGATTAGCAGGACAGTTTCAATAATTAATACACTGCATATTGTTGTCTTCATAGTGGTTATTCATAGCACAAGATGCGAACATGATATCCTGTCCAAACACTATTAATAGAAATCTTTCTTTTTGAATTAAGAGAAAGTAGCTGCATATGTATCCTATTTGGAATTTACAGATACAAAATGGTCCTTCATTTCTATCCCCTTTTTTTGTTTAGTTTTGTCAGAGATGGGTATTCCCTTGCCATCTACATATTGTGGGTGTGTGAATTCAGAAAAATAATCCAATACAGTCCAGTAGTCCATAATAGTAGTGGGTTAGCTCTAGGACTGGAAAGGTCACAAGTTGTTGACTTGAGCCTTTTACAGCTCAGCATATTAATATGGCTTTACTTTTTCTACCTCATTTTTATACTTTTCTGCTGAATGGTTAAGACCAAGATAAAGCAAGACCTATATAACAAGAAATGTAACTTTATTTTTGTTGAGCACTTAAACTACTGAAAAACTGTCAAAGAAGAAGAAATGCACAATGAATATAATGCAAGACCTAATTTAAAGAATGAGAAGTTAGATAACAAAAAGGAACAAATTTGGAAATGTGTAGTATCAGGGCTAGTCTTTATGAAAAGGAAGAAGAATGGTAGAAAAAAAGGTTTACTGGCCTGTTGAGAGGAGGAAGTGCTATTGTAGTACATGAAGGTATCAACCTCTAAACATGCATAAATGTCATGTTTAATCAAAGACAGGAAGAAAGAAAGTCATGTTGGCTTTCTTTTGGGAAGGGGAAGGAAATACAGTGCACAACAAAAAACCAGTGCAATTGGAATGATGAGCAAAGGAAGATTGCAATGGTAAAAGAAGGGGTAGAAGAAACAATCGTGAGTTGCTTCCTCTTTTAACTGTAGACTATCCAGCAAACACTAAAAGGATAGCTTGGTACATCATGCTATTATCCTCTTGGTATACCGCCTAACTCCATCATAGCAACAGAGAAAGTTATTTGTAGATAACCTTAAAAGCCCTTTACCTCGGCTACATAAACTGTCTTCCCTTCTGCCTTAGAATGCCTTTGACATGCCTGTGTATGTGTTGAGTTGCTGTCTTGATACCCTACCACGTGCACTCTCAATTAGAGATAGGACAGGAATTTCATCTGGCAAAATGGGAATCCTATTTGATTAAAGAAAGAAAGTCAGTACTTAAATGTTCCCTTCAAGCAGTCCTTGGGTGAGCAGTTTCGTCGGGCATTCTGTACCGCTTCTCTGAGCGCTCTGTGAGAGAGCCTGCCTCCCCTGTCACTTAGAGTGAGCCAGCCCTGCAGGAACCTGTCCCACTTTGCCCTTAACTCCAGTTTCATCTCACTGATCTCTGTTCCCTGCATCACTTCTCAAACCCTGCATAGTTACTGCTTTCCTAGCAAGATTAGACTAGGATACTTCAGGATCCTTTATATACCTAAAAGCATCTTATTTTCCTTCTGACTTAAATAATTTTTAGCTCTACAGAAAATTGCAGCTTTTTCTGTAAGGATTAAAAGAATAGTTCTCATTATTTTCTTATACTAGATGTTACAAATGAGAAAGATGTTGACAAACTGGCTCTTGCTGTCTTTACTAGGTCATCTTTTTCATCATTACATGACACTGACATTTTTCCACCACTGATTCCCCTAAATTTAACTTTAATAGTTCTAAGAGTGAGGTTCTTTTCCTGTTTGGCCCATTAATCCCTTTCCATCTAAAGTTTTGTGCTTCTTATTTTATTGAAGTTTTTGCACCTATATTTGTAAGAGATTGGCCTGAAATTCTCTGTTTTAGTTGAATCTTTCTCTGGTTTTTGAATAGAAGTAACAATTGCCTCCAGGAATGAGATTGAAAGAATTGCTTCCCTTTCGATTCCATTGAAGAGTTTGAGAAAGTTGCCATTAAATCTCCTTTAAATTTCTTGTAGAATTCTACTGTGAAGCCACTGGGATGTGGGCTTTTCTTTGTTGGTAGTTTTATTAATTTTTTATTTTTTTATTTTTGTTTTTGTTTGTTTGGGTTTTTGTTTGTTTGTTTGTTTGTTTTTAGCATGTTTTCAGTTTCTCGTTATTGGGATATTCAGAGTTTGTATATATTTGTATCTCAGCTTTGACATTTTATGTGTATCCAGGAAACTGTCCATTTCCTGTGTTTTCTATCCTGTGAGAGTAAAAATTTTGGAAGTAGGTGTTAATTATCTGAATTTCAACAGGGTCTGTAGTGATTTCACTCTTCTCATTCTTTACTGCATGGATTTGGGTTTTCTTTCCTTTTTTAGTTAGGTTGGGTAGGCTTTATCAATTTTCCTTATTCTTTCAAAGAACCAACGCTTTGATTCATTTATTTTATAATTTCCTGCCTTCTTTGGGCTTTGGGATTGACTTACTCTTCTTTCCCTAGGAGCTCGATGTGCAGCATGAGATCATTTATTTGGACATATTCTGTTTTCCTAATGTGAAAATTAACCACAATAAATTATCCTCTTAAGACAGCTTTCATTGGATCCCACAGGTTTCAGTAAGTTGTATCAGCATTTTCATTTGATTGTAAATATTTTGTAATTTCTTCTTGAATTTTATGGGTGACTCCCTAGTAATTTAGAAGGCTGTTATTTATTTATTTTTGTTTGTTTGTTTTGCTTTTTTGTGGTACTGGAGGTTTAACTCAGGACCCTGCACTTCACAGACTAGCACATATTCTACAGAGCTATCTCCCAGGCCCTATAAGGTTGTTATTTAATTTCTATGTGTTTATGGTGCATTTTGCAGTTTCTTTTGTCAATAATTTCCATTTTATTGCACTGTGGTGTGGTCAGATATTATGCATGGGATAATTTTAATTCCTTTATATTTCTGTTATAGTACTCTGTGTGCTAGTATGTGGTTTATTTTGTAGAATTTCCTGTGTGCATCTGAGAAAATGAATTCTGTTGTTGCTGGGTGAAACATTGGGTCAAAGGTCTATCAAGTCAATTTCTTCCACAAGTTTGGTTAGTTCTGTTATTTCTTTGCTGATTTTTTGTCTAGTTGATCTATCTCTTTGTGACAGTAGCATGTTAAAGTTCCCCATTACTATTGCATTATCGATCATTTAATTTTTCATATCTTTAAAATTTGTCTTTTGTAGACAGGCGTTCCTGCATTGGGTGCACATATTTATAATTATTTTCTGTTCCTCTTGCAGTTTTCCTTTAACAAGTATATAGTGACCTTCTTTATCTCTTTAGATGATTTTGGGTTTGAAATTTATATTGTTAGATCTGCATGTGCAAACACTGTATTGTCTCCTTAGTAGGAGAATCTGAAAAAAAAATAATGTAATCTGAAGGCCATAATAGATACTGGGAAAAGGGAATCAGGTTATTCAAAGTTACTGAGTTGAAGAGAAGGATAAAAGAGGAACGCAGGGAGGAGGTTTATCTATGTATATAAGCAGGATATTATGGACAATTGTACTGTGCATTTCTGTTGGTCTATGGAAAGAAACAGCTAATGCTTTAATTTGTTTTGTCTCATTTTTTTAATCTTGTATTTTTTTCTCTTCTTAATTTCTAATACGTTTATTTTTCTCTTTTTCAATTTTTGATACTTGTATCTGTAATATGAATAACTGGTTAGATGACAACACTATATATTACAACAGATACTATGAAATTCATATTATTTTTTCTTAAGTGAAATTCTGTATCACTTTTATTTTTTCTGTTTTAATTATAATTCATACTCTCCTTTAAAAATTTTAAAAAATAAGGTTTTGTATCTCTATACTTCTTGGGAATATTTGGCAATTATTTATTCAATGTTTTCATATGCATAAGTTATTTTTCTCTGTCCTTCTCAAGGTCCTCCTAAACAAATTCTGACTTTTTTAAATTCACTTTTACTTTTACACTGCCTATTTCAATTTTTTTTTTGTCTTACTAATTCTTCAGAGAATTCATCTCATGATCTTCAAACTCACCTGGTTTGTTGTTTCTGTGACCCAATCCTGCAAATACATTACTGAAATCTTTTGTTTAAAATCAGTATTTCAGAAAATATTTCTCTTTGTAAATGTGTATAGTTAAAAATCGCTTTCTACCTTGAATTCTAGTTCTTACTTCATCCTTCCAGAAATTCCCATTATAGCTACCATGTTTATTTTAATATATAATTTTCCCATTAATTGTGTTTCCTCTGCTTCAGTTTGGGTTATTGCCTTAGATGTTATTCTTTTTCATTTTTCCACAATCTTAGAGCTTTCATTTTATAAAATATTTTAAATAGAATAGAAAAATAATAGGTAACACACCAAAAAATGATACATAATTTAGGGGGAAAAAGATGATAGGTATTCAACAGTAGTTGTTGTATTACACATTGCTGTCTTCAATGTAGTTGCTCTAATTATAAATATAAAATTGCTCAAAATAAAAATTTTAAGCATGAGCTGCTTTAAAAATCTAATAGAAATTACTAGTATGATCATCTTAGCTGTCCTGTGTAAATACTTACCTGATATTTCCCCTTCCTTTGGTCCCTACTTTTTCTTCTTTCTCTCATCTCAATTGTTTATTCCTTATGTTCAGTTTCAATAGTACCTCTTACTACTTTTATTGTACCTTTCAGATTTTATTTACTTTTTCAGGTTCTTACACTAAGAATACAATGCAATGTTTGTACATGTGGGTCTGATTTATTTCCCTTATGAGTATAGCCTCTAGTTGCAGCCATTTACCTATGAAAGTCTCAAGTTTATCTTTCCATATAGCTGAGTAGTACTGTATTATATGAAAGTACCTCATCCTTTCTATCCACTCCCCAGTTGATGAGCATTTGGGTTGTTTCCAAGATTTAGCTATAACAAATTGTGCTTCCATAAACATGGGTGCATGTATGTCACTGTGGTATGATGTTTTCAGCTTTCCTAGAAAAATACCCAGAAGGAGAATAGCTGTGTTAAATTGGACCTCTAATGGTAGTTTTTTGAGGAATCCTCACATTGATTTCTATAGATAGATGTTATTCCTTAACACAGTAGATAACCTGTAATATTTTGCAGTAACCACATTTTAACCCCTTTTACATTATTTGGACAAGCAGTATATTTAATTACCAGAGTGCTGGACAGGAGAGGATGAAATTGATTCAGGGTGAACAATACACACTCACACACATGCACTGAATTTGAGTCTGGGTATAGGAAAAATCTATCTTATAAGCATCTGAATGCCCTGACTTGAGACTGCAGGTTTTAATTACAACTCTGGGCTTCCACTCACCTAACACACCAGGAACAAAGATGGCTCAATAGAATTCTCAATCCCAGGTCTGTGACATTCTGTCCATCCCTAACACAAGCTACTTTTGCCCTAACATCAATACTCACTCACATAGCTCTCTCTTACATCTAGATTTGCCTAGTGAACTTCCTGTCTTCAGGTCTCTCTAAAGTTATGTAAGCAATTGTAGAATGGACCTCACAGTGAATGTCCCCACTAGAGGTATTATTAGTAGCAAACAGCTAAAGAGATAAAATTAAGCCTTAATTAGTCATTCTAGAAATTAATCATAAAAATTAAGAGTAGTGCCTATTAGTCTAGGGGGTTCAGAGGAGAAGGTACATATTCTAGAAAAAAAGTGGGCCATGACATGCGAGACAGCAAGACCATGGACACAAAAGAGAGGTTTCATATCAAATTAACTCCAGGTTAGAATCTTATCTTCTCTAGGGGATGCTCAAAAATCACCTTTTTTTTTCATTATTTTCCTTCCTAAAGTAGTCCTAAGATTCCAAATTCCTCAAGTGGCCTTTGGCAGGTACACACCTAGATCAGAAAGCAGAAAACTGAGCATTACATCAAGAAGATTTGGGTACCAAGAGTAACGTCAGCCAAATAATTTGCTTTGGAAAATCAGGCTAATGTTTGTCACATGGTTTGATGAAAATGATTTTGATCACAAGAAACTGAAGGTCTTTCAAAATGCCTGAAGTAAAGGCATTTTCTTATCCTCCTTTCACAGAGTATATCCATTTTTTTCTGTATGCAAGATAACTACCCAGTATCTTCCTATCTTTATTTTAATTTTCCAGTGAAACAGGATGAGTCACTGACTCACTTTGGATCATAGAATACACAAATTTAGTGATTGTAGGATCAAATGCAATGCTATCAAACAAGGTACGGACTACAGCAAGTTCAGTTTGGCCACTTTCCTATTGTAGAAAAAGTGAAACACTTTTCTATATATGTGCTAAGAGAGGGAAAGTAAAACAAATGTGAACTTGGCAGGCACATTGTAATATGTTCCATTAAAAAAAAAATCTGAGTAAAATATGCTATTTTTCCTGAACATTGATTAGAGGTTATTACTCATGAATTAAAAGGTTAGAATCCCAGCACTCGGGAGGCTGAGGCAGGAGGATTGCTGTGAGTTCAAGACCAGCCTGAGTTACAAAGTGAGCTTAAGGCCAGCCTGAACTGCATAGTGAGACCCTGTCTCAAAAAGACAAAAAATAAAATAAAATAAAAAGGTTAGAACTCACATAATTTACTTTAATCTAAAAGAAAAATCTCACAAAAATTGCATCATCTTGATAATTTCAGGACAGAATGATCTGGCTTTAGAAATGGAGAAAAATAGGACTAGTGTGGGAAGATAGGTTAATATGAACCGCAGCTGCTAAGTGCTTTATTCACATACAGTGATTAGGAGCAGATTATGTAGTGGAGTTTTGATCATAACAGCAACAATAATAAACATTCCAAGAATAATTTCTAAATGGTTAAGGGCAGTAAAACTAATTTTTAAACATAGTTTCATATAAAGAGATAAGCGATTCAGTTTTTTGACTTACAAAGCAAAACATTCTCCCCTACTTTCTTTCTTATGACCAGTATTGTCATACAGTCCAGCACCAATTTTAAACTACAAAAAACAGAGTTAAGTGAGTAAGATGCAAATGCAAGTAACAGAGCAATCTATTTTGAACAACTGCATAATTTATTTTGTTCTTTCTTAATATCTTTTAAATTAAAAGTAATTCTAGGAGCCAGGGAAATAGCTCGGTAGAATAAGCCACAGGGTTGTGAGTTCAGTTCCCAGTACTGCAAAATAATAATAATAATAATAATAATAATAATAATAATAATAACAATAATAATTCTATTTTCATTTTGGAGTGGTCTTCATAATTTCTTCTTTCTTTTCTTTCTTACTTAAGAGTACACATCAGAGTTCTGATAAATAAGTGTTTTTAAACACAATCTTTTCATGAGATTTAGGATTCAAAATATAGGGTCTGCAAACACAAGTAAGCTATATTTTTACTCAGTTTCATCCACAGATTCACTTATTTTCCAGTCTAACTTGTGATTTCATTGCCTAAAGATCTGGTTAATAAAATTTTCATGGGCAAATATTAAGTTAATTTCTTAAGGAAATATAACAGTATTTCCTGCTTTAATAATTTTTCTTTGACTATTGTCTTAAGTTTCTTGTGGCAAATGCCAATAATGAAATATCTATATCATTCCATTCTTACAAGAACTATTTATATGAAAGAGATTTGTGTCTAAGACACAAAAGAACAGTGAAGTATTTGTAGCTTACTCTGTCTTTGTAAGGCATAGAAACACATCAATATTCCAATAAACTATCACAACTCCAATTATAAACATAACTATAACCTCAATGTTGTGAGGTTTAAATAAAGGACCAGTGCCTAGTTTAGAGGTAGGAGTGGGTTCAACAGTGATGTAACACTGCTTCAGGGGCATAGACAAAAAGACAGAAAAAAATAGCAAAAACATCAAAGCAAACAGATGTCAAAGAAAAAGTCTAGCGAAGCATTTTAATGCAAGTACAATGACCAAGGGAGAAATTAAGTAAAAAGGACCAAATAGACCTGGCACAAGACTGTCATCCAATAATGAAAATTGAAACACTCAGAGAATTTGAAAATAACACATATGAGTTTATGCTGAGCTTTAAAGTGCTGATGTAAAATACATGCAAATACTATTTGCTTGAAGCTAGCATTGTTTTTAAAGATCTCAAGAAAAATTTAAATAACCTGCAGGAGAAACAGCACAGAATCTGGAAAATCAGTGGGGCTGGCCTTGCATAACCAGCCTATCATGGTGTAGATTTCCCAATTTTTGAGTGGATTGCAAAGCACATTTTTATCATCCCTATACCACAAAGCACTTGGACTTTCACTATAGACCAGGCTATGTTATCCACAGTACCTAAGGTACCATCTAAACATTGGGCAACACTGACATTTCCTCAACCACAGAGTTTATTTCTTTAAATCCAGCTTCCCACAAAATACCAAGACATAAAAATTTTTTTTTAAAAATTAGAAGAGTGTGACATTCATTGGTCTGTAGCCAGCTCTCAATAGTATTGTTCCTAGCTGATACCTCATGAGCAGTGGCTTTACTGTCCCCGTTCCTATCAGCATTCTGGTCTACTGCACTCTGACCAGAATTGTCCATTAAGCTCTATCTGTAGCTTTCCAGGATTTGTCCAGCCTGATTCTATAAACTTTTCCAATTTCCTACCACAAACAACTTCCAAAGGCTTCTGATCCACATGATCATATAATCAGTCTTTCTTCACCCAACTTCTCTGGTACAAATTTTCTACATTATAGCTTTCTTATTGCTGAAACAAAATTCCTAATGCTTACAACTGAAGGAGAGATTCATCTGGTTCATGATTTCAGAAGGTACTATCCACAGTTTGCTGAAATGACTTGGCAGAAAGCCATGCCAGGGGAAAAAAAAAAAAAACCTGCTTAATCTAAAACAGCTGAAAAACTGAATAAGGAATCCCACATCTATACCATGTACCAATGGCCCACCTCTTCCAACTAGACTTTGACCAATTAACTCTATACTCAACTATGAACTCATAAAGGAATCAATCCACTAGTAAGTGTAGTACCCTCATGATCCAATCACCTTCTAAAGCCCACCCTTCTGAGCTCATGGGACTTTGGGGGGACATTTAAAATCTAAAGCATAAATGTAAGTACACAAAAGGAAAATTATATTTTGGAAAGATGTTCTGTATCAGGAAAGAGAATCCTTAAATGACTTTTCTCTTGTTTCCATTCTTATTAGAACTAATCTGTAGGGCCAGTAATTTTCTGGATTGAATTATGTATAAGTAGATGCTGACAATTTTTGGTAAACTTCTCTTCATTTAGTTGATTTTCGGAGCTCATTATCCTTTGAACACCAAAATTGATTTCATTATGGAGAGGTTCACAAAAAAGATTAAAGAACAATCATTGTGTTAATTAAAAGGGTAAGAAAAGCAATAAAATGATGACATTTAAATTATCTTTATTTACTAGGACTTGATACTGAAAATGAAACCATTGTCCTGTGGAATAAAATGAATTTTTTAATGGATTGTTTCTTTCTCTCACATGAAAAGAATAAAAGAAGAGAAAATGGAGGGACTGAGGCTGAAATCAGAATGTATTTTCCAGAAAATTATCATAATCTGCTGACAATGAATAGCTGGAAACTATTCATTAAGAATTTCCTTACATTAATTAAGGAATGATTTAATCAAATTCATATTGGGCAATCAAATTTCCTTCTAACCACAGGTTAAAGAAAAATTTAAACTTTTTCCCACTTATATTCTCAAACTTGTAAGATTTGACCTCTATTACTTATAAACAAAATTAAGTGAAATGCATGGTTAGGATTATCAAAAATATAAATGAGTGGGCTGAAATTAATTAGACCCATTTCATTATTATGAATTATATAGTTCCAATTTACAATAGCCAAAAATTAGTAATAATGCATTTTATTTCCATTTTTAGCAGCCTAAAATGATTTTCTTAAGTGAAAGTTGATAGTTCTGTAAGAGTCATCCCACACATGAGTTAGTTATTTTTAAAGAGAGAGAAAAAGAAGAAAGAAAATAACCATCTTGGCCCAAGTAGGGGAAGGATTTGTTTTAACCCAAGTTTGAGATCTACTGAGGCTCTCTTTTCCAGTACATTAACTTTATTGACCACAAAATAACACAGTGACCACATCAAAATTACCTAACCAAGAATTCTAGGTCAAAACTAGCTATTTTATATAAATTGCCTCTTTATGAGATTTGTTTTAGAAGTGTGTTTTGCCAAGAGCTTTCACATCGCAAGTTCACACACATAACAGTCATTTTCTTTTCCTTTTTAAGAGTAGGAAATTTGACTGGAGAATAGGAATTTAGCGTAGGAAATAGCAATAGTTCCTAAGAGACAGGAGGGGTCCTAAATGGGTTGTCCATAACACTGATTCTTAAAGGAGTTGGTAGCAAAAGTCAACCTGTATTTAATCTTACGTGTAAGACTTTTATCACTTACAGGGTCTGGGGCAAGTTGTGGAGAAAAAACAGAAGAATGCCAAAATGAACCACACTTTTTCCCTGATGTTCTGCAAACTGCAGGAAAGGCCAGGCCAGTATGAGGAATGAGGAGGTAATGAATTCATGTTTTCATAGAATATATATACAATTTAGTCAATCAGTGCTTCTGAAAACTGTCTTCTGACCTCAGTTAACCTGCAAAACTATTTTCAAGTACTTGTAAAAATTTTAATCTTTAATTTTTAAAGATTTGTTTTCTTCCTCTTTGCTACCTTTCTTCTCTTTTTCTATTGTCAGAATATTGAATGCTGGCTTTAATACATTTCTAGAAAGTTCTTAATGTTTGCTAATATCCCTCCACTAAATTAGGTTCAACACAGATCAAAGGTTTTATTTTTTTCTTTTAATACCCATGTTATTCTTGGAATAAACAGTAGACCTAAGCTTCAAAAATAATAGACAAAATGGAATGGTTCATATGAAAGGTAGGAAACATGGGTGTAAAAGTTCTCCACCACCAATTTCTAAAAAGTAAAATTAATGTGGGTCAGCAGTGTTGTTTTAATTCTGAAAATGTAATAGTCAAGGGTTGTCATAAATCTTTTGTCTTGGAATTTCTTCCACCATTTTTTCACAGGGACTAAAAATACTACATAGTATTGAATTCCTATTTTCATAGAATATATATATATATATATATATATATATATATATATATATATAATACATACACAATTCAGGAAAAATAGTAAATTTTATTAAATATATAACTATTATATACAATATATTATATATAACTTTCATTAAATGTACAACTATAACTATTAAATAGATTAGATAAGAAATCTTACAGTTTACTTACCACTCAAAGATAGTTGCAGATCCATACTTGTACTTTCTTCTAATAATGTTTTTAATTCATAAATGTAATTTTTAAGCAATTGGTTTTTCATTCTAGGTTTATTGCTATATATTTCTCTTCCTAATTCAATGTAATATTAATGTCTACTGATAGGCTTTCTTCCTAAAAGAAGTCATGCAAGTATTTAAATTGAACCACCTGAACCTACCATTTTTATCAGTCAAAATCATTCAAATCAGTTTTGATTGATAAAAGATCAATAAAATATCAACAAATTTAGTTACTTCCAAAGAATAGGAGCCAGGGAGATGGCTCAGTGGAATAAGCGCTTCTCTGGCAAGCACAAGGGCCTGAGTTCAACCCCCGGTTCCGCCAAAAAAAAACAAAGAACAGTTTTAACTTAAATCATAACAAAAATGAGAACATTTTATACTCCAATATTTATTTCTAATCTGTGTTTACTGTAGGAGTGTCACACAGATGCTCCAGAGAACTTTTTATAAACACACCATTAATAAGAGTACATAGTGTCGAGATGTGTAGTCTGTTCTCTTCTTGAGCAATTGTTGCTCCAAACAGAGCCCAGAGAGGCAGCCACGCCGGCTGCTGGCATCATGTTCAATGACAGTCACACCCTGGCTCCATGCCTAACTTGAAGTTCACATGCTGGTCGGAGCTATGGCAAAACTCCAAGCTGCACGGAAGATGTAACTTTCAGTCACTGCTCTGACTCAAAGGTTGGGCTCAACTAGAAACCATCTGTATTCTGTAAATAAATTGGATTCAGCTAATGGGCAGTGCTAGCTGGAAGTGCAGTAGGACATGCCATCATTCATCTTTTTAGCATAAATCAAAAAGATTCATTATTCAAAAGTAGCTATCCCACAGTTGTCTACATATACCATTATGGCTGATTCATTCTTTTTGTAAAGATTTGATCTATCTAGTTCATGATATTTACACACCACTAAGAAGAAAACATTAAGACATTAGCCTGTTTTTAAGAAAAATGCAAATCATAACCATTAGTCATCAGACATCAAAAGTGTAGGTATAAAAATTTCATTATTTAGAAAGGGGAAATATCTCCATTGATGGTACATAAGATTTTCTTAATAACTTTCCTTAACAACTGATGTTTTACATTTTGATCCAGTGATAACACCATTAGTATTCAGAAATTCAGACAATATATAAATCCTAATTGGATTAT
Organism: Ctenomys sociabilis; assembly: GCA_004027165.1. Taxonomy (NCBI): domain Eukaryota; kingdom Metazoa; phylum Chordata; class Mammalia; order Rodentia; family Ctenomyidae; genus Ctenomys; species Ctenomys sociabilis. The sequence goes on from PVKA01026827.1 coordinate 15,242, forward strand.
ATTCCAGTAAGTTCTTTGAACACAAATCACAGTATAATTTATGGCTAGCTCTACTTGACTTCTATCTGTAGTAACATTGGAACCTCTCTGGCAGGCACTGTAAGGGTCTGCCCAGCCTCAAATCCCCTGGCAACAACTTTCCTCCCACTTGCCACTGGGTCCCAGCAGTGTGAGTGCACCTCAGGTCCTGCATACTATTCATGGTAAAATTGATCAGAGGTCAAAAACCTAGGCTAAGTCAGTGAGGTCTTTCTTCTGAGAATATGCGAATGAGATTCAGTGAGCTACCAGATGTCTTACAGTAAAGGAAATAATATAAATTCAGAAGGGCTGTCCTGACCTTCTGACCAGAGAGAGAGAGAGAAGAGGAGGGACGGAGGGAGGGAGGGAAGAAGGGAGGAAGGGAGAGAGAGAGGGAGAGAGACAGAGAGAGAGAGACAGACAGACACAGGGAAGGAGAGAGGGAGGCAGGGAGGGAGTGGGAGAGACAGACAAAGACAAACAGAGACAGAGAGAAGGAGGATGGAGAGAGAAGGAAAGGTAGACAGGGAGGGAGAGAGAGATAGAGAAAGGCAGAGAGGGAGGGAGAGAGAGAAAGAAGGATGGAAAAAGAGAGACAGAGAGAGCATAATTAAATAAACATATAAATGGGTATACAAAGATAAATAGAGACGAAAAACTTTGAGCTTTCCAGAAAAGAGTAAGAGTGAGTTCTGTCTGGTGGATGTTCAGCTCCTGATTGCCATCCTTTGTCAATGAAGTTTTCTATATTTTAAATAGCAAATCCCATGGGTACCACCGATTCCTCATAATAATATGTAGTTTTTATTTCTTAAATTAGTCTAAGGTTGTGGTTGCAAGATATAATAGTAAGTAATATTAACTGTTATATAATATTAATGAATGACAGGGTATGCTTTAGGAATTATAAGATTATTGGCTCTACCTTCAGAAGGACTTTATATGATAGATAATCACTCCAGCAAGCATTTGGAAGAACCAAGATATAAGTCCTAGCAGTTGTCAATAATCTCCTACTGTTTAATAACTACAGAGTGTATGTAGAGTTTCACAGACCACGGTGTTAAACTGTATGCATCAGATTCATCAGGAGTCAATTTTTAAAAAAGCAGAATAAAACCAAACCATCAAAGAATCAGCCCTTAGACCCAAACATGGAAACGGAATCACAATATAGAGAGGACAGAATTTATTTCCAGTCAATTTGAGGTAATTCTAATACATATTTTGGGAACCATTACTCAATAATATAACCAAGGGAAGTGAATGAGGCTGGACAGTAGTGTGTGCATGAGTGCGTGTGTGTGTGTGTGTGTGTGTGTGTGTGTGTGTGTGTGTGTGTGTGTGTGTGAAGGGAAACAGTGCCCACAGCAAGAAAGCTTATTTGACTTGCATGTTTCTCTTCTGGATGCTTCAGTACAGCTAGTCTTACCACCATAGTGACTGATTTTCTAGGATTCAAAGTCTAGGCAAGAAGTAGTTGGGGGAGCCGGGCGTGGTGGCGCATGCCTGTAATCCCAGTACTCGGGAGGCTGAGGCAGGAGGATTGTTGTGAGTTCGAGACCAGCCTGAGCTACAAAGTGAGCTTAAAGCCAGCCTGAAATGCATAGCGAGACCCTGTCTCAAAAAGACAAAAAAAAAAAAAAAAAAAAAAAAAAAAAAAAAAAAAAAGAAGTAGTTGGGGGCCTCCTCAACAGGAGGATTTATGCTTCCCTGGGAGCCAAATTAGATGCATAAATTCTCAATTGGAAACATAAATGTTCTGTTTTGAGATTCTACTCAAGAAAAACAAAGAACTTTGAATTGTAACATCCCTTCTGTGCATAGATGCCATGCACATTTTCTTCCTTGAGCAGAAGTTCATGGCTGTGTTTCTTTGTGACCACAGGGACTTGCTGACACTATCATTTGTGCAGACAGAAACAGTGCATCTCTGAAGAATGGGAAATCCTGGCTGACATATTTTGTTGGTTCTTCTGGCCATGAAATTTGACAGACTACAAATCCCCTCCTCACTACTGTGAATGACAAGACAGAATTAAGGACATTTTGCAGGAAAATTGCAGTTGGGCAAATACGAGCACCATCACTCTAAGAAAATTGCTGCTGTATTCCAGGGGGCATGATCATCAAGGAAATTTGTATGTTCTCTTTATGTGTATTCTTAGCAAAAATAAAAGCTAAAAATAAAAACTGGGACAGTTCACAGTTGCCATCATCCTGACTAATAACAATAATAATGAAGAAAAGCAGGAAATAAACAGCTGGGGTTGAAATAGAAGCTGTGGTTTTCCTTTAGGATGCTATCTTCCATTAGTGTAAGGCATGGGAAAAATGAACGGCCTTGACACAAACGTATTGGTACAATCTGACTGCGTGGCCAAGTGTACTGCAACTCATTAATTTAAAAAAAGAAAATTGTATGTTGCAGCGTCTCTCTATTAACGAGTTCATTATATTTTTAGACATCATGGAAATCGTGTAGAGGCTGAAGTCGCTGGCTCCTGGCTTTGCTGGGAAGGCCTATTGTCCACAAAGTTGTTTCCTTCCTCGGCTCCTGGCCAGTAGGCTGCTGGTCTTTCCATCCCCACCCACCTCCTCTCTCTCTCTCTCTCTCTCTGCTACCCACAAACACTTCAAATCGCAGGGTGAATGTGCTTCTAAAGACCTGAATTGGAATCTGTAATCTCCAGTGATGACCAAATTAGGTTCCCTACTATGTAATTATAAATTCCTCTGTATTTTTTCCTTCATGGTTCCTCTGATTAATGTAATGAAGAAATTACTCATAATTATCAATTTTATTTTTGTGCCCTCCATTTGACACAAGCTGCATGAGAACAAGAATCTTGCTTGTTTTGTTTCTAACCAAAGCACCCATAGGCCCTAGCAGCAGTACAATCTCACAATCTCAGGTACATGGCAAAAGCTCATGCAGGTGGCGCTTGTGCTTATGTGGGTACACAGGTGTGCATGGACATATTTTTGAATAATGGCTGCCTATTCCCAAACGAAAGCAGTGCCTGTTATCATTGAATGTTTTTATTTAAAGAATATGTGATGATCTTTTATTATTATTATCTCACAATCCAGATTAAGTAAAAAGAGTTAAGATGCCAAAGGCTTCTATAGTCTCCCCAATACACAAAAATACATACATTTATTCTATCCCAGAAAGTATATAGGAGGCTTATGAGGGGAAAGAGAACTATTTCCTTTATTCATCTCCTTCTGTTTCTCAGTAATTCCTAGTTATACTAACACCTTTGTGGTTTTTGTTTATTTTAACCGAGATATCTTCCTCAGTAGTACCAGTGACTTAATTTTCCCAATGCAATTCCTCTATGTTTGCCTACGAAGTAACGGTGTCTCAAGGATAAAGGCTTCAGTTCACACCATGGGGATGACTTGTCCACCCAGCCCACTGCTGAATGGAAGAGCGAAGTGCTGGAAACAGGAGTCCTGCCTTGACTTAGTTTCCAGCGCCCACATTTTACCATGCTGTCTCTCTAGCTCCTGTGCCGCGGGCCACATGCCATGGAGTGCTTTCTTTTTCAGAAGGTTTGATTTCCTTTTCAATCACATATTCCTTTAGGCAGCCACTCCAAGCACATAGGCAGGACATCAGATTATCTTCTTTAATGGAGGATAAGTGTGTCCTTGATTTGAATTAAGTATTATATCCAGGCACTTCAGTAGAAACAGGCTATGGAAGAGAAAGACAGCCAAATATAAATCTTCCTTTGAAACCTCCTAAAAATTTCTTGGCATTCTTCCAGCACATAGATAAACTCTACTAAGTATGTTTCTCGATGTGCACTTGTCTGTGTGCATATATACAAACATATATGTAGATGTGTTAAAAACATATTGCAGATACTAAATACATGGCTATATTTCTTAGAATTATGGCATAGGTGTTACTTCAAAAACTCAAAAATATTTTTGCTGCTCTCTGACCAAAAATCAACAAAGTAAACTACAGTTGCATCCACAACAACAAAAAAGCAGAAATTTTCCTCTAATAATTTAGAAAAAAACAACAACAAGAAGAAGATAAAAATGAAAACAAAAAACTTAAAAAGGTAAGACATAAACAATGCAGTGACAGATAAAATATGAAAATACACTTACCAAAAAAATTTACTACATTGTATGACTGACAGAAAAACATATAAAAATAGAAAGTATAATCCCCATTTTATGAGAAAACTAAATCTCCCAAATGTTTGGCATAATATTAAAGTCATGGAATATTTTTTAAAAAAACTCTGTAGACAGCAAGCCGGGAATGCTCTTTTCACTGAAGTCCCAAAGAAGAGAGACAACTTACTTTCCTGCTTGCTGGAGTTTTCAAGTTAGAAAATTAGGAGTCTAAGATTCTCAGTGCTTGGAAAAGAGACGAGACAAAACCCCTCTTTTTTGAAAACATTCATGAATTCTTCCTGCATGAAGCTGGAGGCACGCCTTCCTCTGGGCACATGGTACACAGTCTTTAGGAATAAGCAGTCATCGAATAACTTTTTTGTTTATTTGAGGAAAAAAGCAAATTTCCTCATTTACTGTGTTCTTAGAATATTTGGCATATAGAAAGCAATTAACATGTACTTAATGGAAAGAATTAAATAAAGTCACTTTCAATCACATATACTTCTTTCAGTATAAGCTTACATAATTCATTCTCAGAATTTCAGAAATCCAAGGTCCAGCATTCTCCATCCACCAGCTTGCAGCTCAGCTGCACTACAAGCATGTCTTGCTGTGCTTCTGCCATCCGAATGCAGAACTCAAGACAATTTCTAAAGCAGAAAACTCAGATTTTGTTTCATTATTTAGGATGGCTCCAGATATGGATGGAAGCCAGTAAGTAAACCCATAAACATCTCTAAGCCAATATAACTTTTTTTGCAAATTACCTTGTATGTTGCATCATGTAAATGATGAAGTTTTAGCTTTACCACATAGGCAAAAAGAAAACACAGTGCATCCTTAAAATACTTTGTCTCAGTGGTTTCCAGTTAAGCAGACACTGAGAGTAACATCTACAGTAACTATGTTTACTTTCTCAGCAGAATGTTAACTTTGTTGGTGCTGGCAAAGTTCCCAGCTTAAAAGAAAAAAAAAAAAAAAAAAAAAAAAAAACACTTCTCAGGCCTCTTTGTTGATAAAGGGAGACATACAGTATTATTTCTGGACAGGAAAATACATGACTTCATTGGAATTATAAGAGTGATTTCTGAAGAGGTACCTTATATAGGAAATGAGCTACACAATACCACATAGATGTTTTTATCTTTTCCTTCTTCCTTCCTTTACATTTTCCTTCTTCCTGCCAAAAAAACAGTTGTATAAATAAAGCTCTTAACACAGAGAGAGAGACAGAGAGAGAGAGAGAGACAGAGACAGAGAGAAAGAGAGAGAGACAGAGAGAGAGTGACAGAGGGACAGTGAAACAGAGACAGAGACAAAGGGACAGAGACCAAGGCAGAGAGAGAAAAAAAGAGAGATAGAGAGACAGACAGAGAGAGAGAGACAGAGAGGAACAGAGAGAGACAGAGACAGAGAGAGTCAGTCAGTCAGTAGTTCATTCATTAGTCTGTTGTGAGAGTGTATGCCTGTAGTTCCAGCTATTAAAATAGCTGAGGCAGGAGGGTCTCAATGCACAATCTGGTCAACCTAATAAAGCCCTGTCTAAAAAGGGAGCACTTATCCACTGCTGGCGGGAATGTAGACTGGTACAACCATTGAGGAGGTCAGTGTGGAGACTCCTCAAAAGAGTAGGACTAGAAATCCCATTCAAGCCAGCTATCCCCCTACTGGGAATTTTCCCAAAGGATCTGGATACATTGTATCATAGAGATATATGTGTACATATGTTTATAGCAGCACAATATGTGATAGCAAAATCTTGGAAACAACCAAGATGTCCATTACATGAGGAATGGTTGAAAAAGTTGTGGTATTTCTATATAATGGAGTATTACTCAGCTATTAAGAATGATAAGTTTGAAGCATTTATTCTGAAGTGGATGCCACTTGAACATATACTCATAAGTGAAATAAACCAGACACACATGTGTAAATATCGTATAGTCTTCCTAGTATAACAAGCGAAAAGCAGAAATACAAAAGGAAGCATACAACAAGTAAAATCAATTGAGTCAGATAAGGCAAAGTGAATGGCATATGCTGCAGGATACTAATCAGCTTTTCTTCTGGATGGTTAACAACCTAAGTTCACAAGTCAGAGTTGCAGAAATAGAAGAGCCACAAGGCCCGCCAACATTTTGGCCCTAGCCTTTCAAGGTCAGCGAAGACTCAGGACGTAGGAGAACCTGTATTGCAACATCATGAAACTCAGGTGAGCTCCAAATTTTCTGAACAAGGAGATTATGGAGCCACAGAGGAAAGAGATTGACGTTCTATAGTGTGCCTGGGGAGAGTCACATGAAGAGAAAACTTTCTCTCAAGAAAACAAAAAAGAGGGCTGAGCACCATGGATGAAGCTCAGGGGTAGAATGATTACTTAGCACATGCAAAGCCCTGCGATTCAATTCTAAGCTTATATAAAACGAAATGTCAAAACCCTTGGATTCATGAACAAAGACTTCCGTCCACCTAGAACTTGCAGCTCATCACATGAGGCTTGGAATTTCTAGAAGCTGCAAACTGAGGGCTGGGAAGTATATGAGAGAAGCTAGGGGAAGCAAGGGCTTGCTTAGCAGAGTTTGTTTGTGAGGTTCGTCTAATTTTGGAATTTCTGCCTTCTCCAGGACTGCAGACTTTTCTTATAGAGGAGATTAAGAAGTCCTCCTGTCTCAGGGACTTCTCTTTTAGTCACATATAGCAAGTTGGAACTTTCTTTCTGCATTGTTGCTACTCACTTGCCTCCAGTTCCCCATGATCCTGATGCGGGCCTGTCATATTTTGGTGCCTCTATCTCTCTAGGGCAGAGATGGAAGGAAGTCATTTGACTCCAAATATTATACACAAAACTTTCAGAGAAAAGGCATACTTGTGAATGAGGTATGCCTGGTGTTCAGAATGCAGCTACAAGATTAGATTGGTAGCTATTCTTTTTACTTACTTTTATAAAGAAAATGAACAATAGATGCAACATTTCATTGCATTATAAAAAGTATGCCAATCTAGGGCAAAAAAGTCCATTTGTCTTAATAAAGATCTCAGTGAGTGGGATGTTAATCTAGAGTAACAATGATGAATGATAATTTAATTCCTGCAGGAAAGAGCAAAACACTCTGTCCATAGCAGGATATCCAGGTCGGGATGCAGTGCTTCAGCCTGCCAAGAAATTCACACATTAATGAGATGTGTGGAGAAAGTAGGGAGAAGCATTGTTCAGAATTAATGTCAACTTTCCTTTGTATATGGCAACCATTTCATCTTCCCCCCCCAAAAAATAAAACTTAACTCTCTCATACTTTCTTCATTTGGTGTAAGTAATAAGTTTATGTCAGTAAATTTAATCCATCCTCAGTAATCTCTTTCTTGGAGCCCAGGGTGTTGGCTATATATTTAAAGGCACTCCAAGCAATATAGAGTAAGAACAGAAATAGCATCTTATGCTATAGATATATTCACTTTCATTTTCAAATATGGATTTTGCAAATTGTTTTATCTGATAAAAGTAGGTACTCAAAAAGATTTTTTGAATATTTATTCTGAAATAAAATCTCTTATTTCACCAATAGTAGAAAAGGAAATCTGGAAAGTTTAAATAAAAAAAAAGGTTTTTTAAATATTTTTATGCTCTTTCTCAGATATCTTCATCTCATGACCGTGATTCGAATACATATGTATATATACGTTTTGAGACTTTGACAGCCTAGCTCGACTGATTTTTACACGTGGATATTGAATAGCATTGTGAATTAGCTTTGGAGACATGCATCAGTGCAACCCACTCAGGATGCATTCACATCACATACACACAAAACTAGTCAAGGAGCTACTAATCAAGGTCTCAGCAGAGGTTTCCGGGGGCCCTAGACTGGCTACACACCTCAAGCCCAGCACCCTCTATGGGTCTGTCTCAAATGCCTGCAGATTTGAGGATAACCTCTTTTCCCGACCTCCTCAGAGGACCTTCGGGGGATTTCTTACTGGGAAGCTTAGATAGAGCCCTGCAGGAAAGGAGATTCTTGGAATTACACAGTTCTAAGAGACCACAGAAAAGAACAGTATAACATCAAGTCAATGGCAGACACTTTATCTTATAGAAAAGTCAAAAGGCTGAAAAAAAATCTCAGTATTCTTGCTTTAAAGATCTTTACTGAAATGCATTCTTACCTCTTACTGCCTGTAGATTCTCCACAAGTTCTAATATTTAATGAGAAAGGAATCCAATCTTTAGATTCTATTAAAGACATTGAATATAGTACAGTGTAAACATAAACAATCTAGTCCTGAACCAATTTTTTTCTTTCCTATCTGCTTTTCCTCCCTACATGCGCCAATGAAGATCTGGGGATGGAATTGCCACCTATAAAATGACAGCTTCCAAATCTGTAGTTCCAGGACATCTTCCTTTCTACCAGGAAAAACATCAATTCTCACTTCTTTGGCTGCCACTGTAGTCGGAGCTCAACATCATTAATTTCCTGCCTTAAATAGAATCCCAGCTTTGGCTTTTAACCTTTTAGCTTCACAAAACAAAGTGATGCATAGAAATGATTTTCATCTGGTAAGTCAAGATCCTATCATGTACCACAAGAAAAATACTTTCTACTTATGTCATATAATAAAAGAAATTGCTGAGTTAAAAACAAAAGAACATAAATGGTGTGTCAATCACTCTTCAGCCTGAAACTATCAGTAGTTTCCACTCTTAAAAAACAATTGATTGCCATGTCCTGTAAGGACATCTGCCACTCTACCTACCTAAACTCACCTCTGAGATTTCTTCCATGCCTCACTCTAGCCCTGCTGGTCCTCTTGCTATTATTGAGCTATGCCAAGCATGCTTCTGAATGTCAGATGTTGAACTTGCGGCTCTTTCTATTTCAAGTGCAGGCTTCCCTTGCAATCCCCTCAGTTGTCACCTTCTCATAATTCTGTAATGTCTCTTTAGAAGCTACCCACCCACTCTGTCCCTTGCATTGATTTCCTTGAATTATGCCACATCAAATAATATGTCATGGCTGCATTTCTCTTTACCTCTTTCTTTTGCTATATTTTAGGATAACTGAGGCCATTATTGTCTTTTTTTAGTCACTGTTCCTTCTGTAGAACAAAAAGGATAGTCAAGCATTTTGTAAGCACCAAAACTAGTAATCAGTGAGTGTGTAAAGGAACAAAGGCTGAGTAAAGAAATGAGAACAGTTAAGTGTAGTTGTATTTCAAGTATGTATTGAAATAAGCAGGTGCATTGCAACATCAAGGAAAGATAGCTGTTGCACGGTAAAGCTCATTTAACTGACGTGAATTTCAACAACTCTTACTTAATTGGTTGATGGTTTTTATTTTATTTGATGCTACATTAATATAATATGCTGAAAGTGATCACTATATGTTCACATACTACATCTCCTTTATATCTTACTGTGTAGTTGTACATTTAGGCTTTTTCCAAAGCTCAGCCGTTCCGAATTTTGATGCTATAAACACAGCTATATGTCACTAGAGCCCTTTTACCCACTAAATCAATTATATTTTAATGTCTACACATTTCTTTAAAAACTGAAGGATCTACCAAAATTTAGACATTAATTTATGGTTTTGACTTCTTAAAAATTATATTTTGATTCCTATACCTAGCAAAAAGATGAAACAATTATTATTCTTCAATCATCCTGATGCCCTGTTTCCTTTTCATCATCATTAGCAAATGAGGTTGTCTTCCACGCCAAGTGAGTCATTTGAGATGGGAACATTAATTTATTAGAATTTGCATGGGTCAAGTTAATTCAAACAAATTACAAAAGAGAAAATGTTAGGCTATAAGAATATATTGAAGACCATACTTTAGAAATTAATAGCCAGAAGTATATTTTCCAAATAATGAAACTTATTTGTTAGATCTTAATCTTACAAATTTTATTATATGTATTTATATATATGTTTTTTTTTTTTTTTTACAACAAAAGTCCTTTATTTATACTTTGGCAAAGTTAATAACACACGCCATTAGGTTGCCTAGCAACTAATAGCTGACCTTAACCAGACAGAATGTTTATCTCAGGACTGAGGTAGCTTGTTTGTTTTAGGCACTGGGGCTTAGTCCTACCTACATACATTTGATCAATTTCATAGCTTCATGGCTCAAAACATATCCCCTTCTTTTCTTGTCGGAGATAGGTACGCCATTGCAGTTAGAGAAGCTGCATCTGGATATCATCTCAGAATTCTGTCTACTAAAAATTCTACCTACATAAGTTACATCTAATTTTCTTACTCATGAAATAATGCATCCTTGTTAGGTCAAATAGATGTATGTGAGGGCATTTTGTTACACAGTAATAGATACTAACCTGGAGATATGATGCTTGTATGGATTACACTCAGGGAAACTACTACTAGTATCTTCCCTCTTTTACACTGTACTTGATTCAGAAGCCTAATTTGATCAAAAGTGGATGTTGAACGAGTACTATAGGAAGGGTATGATCTTGTAATTTCATATGAAAAATCTAATAGAAAAATAACACAAAGGAGACTAGAAGCTGTACAATATTATCGAAATATTCACAACTTAATTTAATAAATTGACTCAGACTGGCACTGATTTTTACATCACAACTTTGCATTTAAAATCACTGGGGCTTTAATGTAATACTGTCTTTGAGGTCAAAGTAGTAATTTAAAGGTAGAATTATCTTATAGCCAAAACAAGTCAACAAGCTTTTCTTGTTAACATAATGGAAAATTAAAATTGTTTGTGTTTTGAAATATGAATTTTTTTTCTTTTCATCAAAAATAGATGCATATGAAATTCTGCATGGAATTAAACAATTGGAATTAAAATAGTTGCGTAATGTACCTTTTATTAGCAGCAGAAATAATAATTAAGAATAGTGTTTCTGATATATGTACATGTAAAATGATTGTTACCTTATAGGTGAAATTAGAAGCTGAAAAAAATAACGCTAGTCGTGAAATTAAAGTTTTTCTATGTGATGATGATATTTATCTGGAGGAGTTACTACCCACATTTAACACATCCAATTCAGTTTCAATCTCATTGCCTTTCCCCTACTTCTTTCCTTATATTCAGAAGTATATCTCATGATTTCCTAGCCTCTAACTTTTATTGTAGTCCTTTACTTACTAAATCATATGTGTTAGGCTTCTCAGAAAAAAAAGAGATCACTTGATATTTATCTTTTTGAATCTGATAATTTAATTGAGCATAATTATTTCTGATTCCAACCAGGTTTCTGCAAATGACATGATTTCATCCTCCTCTGTGGTGGAGAAATATTCCACTGTGTACATACACCACACTTCTTTGTGTGCTTGCACATGTAGGCTGTTTCTGAAGCTCAGCTGCTGTGAATTTTGATGCTATAAGCATGGCTATGCATGTGTCATTAGAACGCACAGCCTTCATTCTCTCAGAAATTTACAAAAAAATAGTAGAGCTGGATTAAATAGCATTTTTATGTTCAGTCTTTTGTAGAATTTACAAGTAGGTTTCCCTCACCTCCTCCCCAGAATTTACTGTTTTTATTATTCTCAATAGCTATTCTGACAGGGATGAAATGGAACCTCGGTGTAGTTTTAGTTTGCACCTGTCTAGTGGCTAGAATTGTTGGACATTATTGCACATATTTTTGGCCATATGAAATTCTTTGAGAATTATCTAGCAAAGATTTTCTCCTACTTGGTGAGTTATCTCTGTTCTGTTCCTTATTTCTGTCATGTACACACTTGGAAATTTGATATAATTCTGTTTTTCAAATCTCCATATCATTTCCTGTGCTACTGATGTTGAGCTCAGGAAGTCTTTGCACTTCCTATCATTCTAGTATTTCCCCTGTTTTTTTTCCCTAGTAGTTTCTGTGTTTCTAATTTTACACCTGGGTTTCTGATCCACTTTGATTTGATTTTAGTACAGTTCGGGCTATGGAGGTCTAGTTTGATTTCTCTGCATGTTGTTCTCCAATTTTCCCAGAACAATTTTTTGTTTGTTTGTTTGAGGAACCAGGAATTAAACTCAGACCTTTGCACTTGCCAGGGAAGCACTTATTCCACTGAGCTACCTTCCCAGCCATCCCACCACAATTTGTTAATGAATTGTCTTTAATATTTATTTATTTATGTTTTTTATTTTATTGAAGTACAAATATCAATGAGACAGTTTTAAGACACCTTAACAGGATGGATTTGATAAATCAATACATTGCAAACTGTTTTCATAATGTTTTGGTATCGTACAAGGTACATACATGATATTATATTTACAGACATTATTATGGTAGATGTCTCATCAGTAAATTAAGAGAGTATAGCTGTTTACGTATCTTATTTTTTATACCTGAATTATATCAAAGATTCAACAATTAATACTTTCTACCTTGTTATTTTCCTAGTGGTTGTCCATAGTACTATAAGCTGACATAATATCCTGTCCAACCACCATTAGTGCAAATCTTGCCTCTCATAGAATTATGTAGAAGCACAGTGCATCTATCCCAACTGTACTGTCCATACACACACATCATGATTCTTCCTTTCTGTACCCCTTCCTTTGTCTACACCTGTCAGAGAAGGGCACTCCATTATCATTGAACCAGTTTAAGTGCCTGCACTCGACGACACAATCCAACACCGTCCAACATTCCACAAAATTGTGAGTTATCTGAAGAAGTTGTGGACCGTAGCCATTACAGCTCAACTTATTAATATGGCCCCACGTTGTATACCTCATTCTTACATTTTTCTGCTAGATGGTTAAGACCTAGATAGAGCAAGACCTATAAAGAGAATGTCAGAGCACCCATGACCCATAGAGGCTTAGGTTTTCTTGTGTGTGTGTCTTCTATTATATTGCACTGGTTTACATTTTTCTTTTTTGGTGTGCAAGTACCAGATTTTGTTATTATTATTCTGATGTTATGGTAAAGTTTGAAGTTCACTACAGTAATACGACCAGTATTGCTCTTTTTGCACTAGTTGAAATTCAGTTTTATTTAACAAACATTGCTGACATGTTCGTGGGGAGTGCATCTAGCCTATCACCAATATGGTGATTGTAATGACACTATTCAGCCAGGTGTGGTGGTGCACCTCTGTAATCTAGTTACTCAGTAGGCTGTGGCAGAAGAATGACAGTGAGTTGAAGTCAAGCCTGGGCTATATATTGATTTCCAGGCCAACCTGAACTACAAAGCAGGACCCTGTCTTAAAAAAAAAAAGAAAGAAAGAAAGAAAGAAAGAAAGAAAGAAAGAAAGAAAGAAAGAAAGAAAGAAAGAAAGAAAGAAAGAAAGAAGGAAGGAAAAATACTTACTTTTCTAGGAACAAAAGATGTCTTCCCACTTTTTTAATATCATCTTCATCTTTGGCTTCTTTCTTGATAGCTTCATAGTTTTCATTCAAGTGGTCTGTCAGTTCTCTGCTTAGGTTGATTCCAAAGAAATTAAGAGAGATAGACTGGCACGGTGGATTAGGAAACAAAACCCAACAATATGCTGTATACAAGAAACACACTTAACGGAAAGGAAACAAAATAAAACACACTCTCATATTTTCTCTGAAAAAAAACATGCCAGACAGCAAATGGTCAACTTTTGCTTTGCATACTTGGGAGTTTACACCATTATATAGTAACATTTATTTGACACTATATGAATGACATTGCTTTCTTGATTTGTTCTCTGTGGGTTTATTGCTGATGTACAGGAATGCTACACTATTTTTTTAGATTAAATTTGTATTTTGATTACTTTGTCAGTTCTAAAAAAATTTTGGTAGGGTTTTAGCGTTCTATGTAAAGATTTTTATAATTTATAAATAATAAATAAATAACTTTCTCTAATTGCAGTCTGTCTCTTATTTTTTTCTCTTGCCTGATTGCTACGGCAAAAGTTCAAATGCTATACTAAGCAGAAGAGAGGTTGGACACACTTTCTCTTTCCAGATTTTTAAGGGACAGATCACTATTTTTCTCCATTTAGTATGACGTTGACTATGGGTTTGTCACATACAGATTTTTAAAATCCTACTATACTCCCTTTTAATTGAATTTTTCTTATGAAGCGATGTTAAATGTTTTTCAGTGTTTATTAGGAAGATTGTGTGTATGTGTGTGTGTGTGTGTGTGTGTGTGTGTGGTATGTTTATGATAGGTTCTCACTGTATAGTTCAAGTTGAGCTCCAACTTACTATGTAATTGAGGCTAGCCTCAAACTTACAATGGCTCCCCTGCCTCACTCTCCTGAGTGCTAGGATTACAAGCCTCATTTTGCACACCTGGTGATCGTTAATTTTTATTTTATTATGTGGTATATTTATTGATTTACATTTGTTGAGTCATCCTTGCATACGTGGTATAAAACTATAAAACCAACTTGGTTATAATGTATGATTTTCTTTTCTTTTCTTTTCCTTTGTTTTTCAGAACCGGGATTGAACTCAGGCCCTTGCACTTGCTAGGAAAGTGCTTATTCTACTGAGCCATCTTCCAGGCCTTTAATATATGATTTTCTTGATGTACTCTTTAATTCCATTAATGAGGATCTTTTTTGAAGATTTTTGCACATATCTTCAGCAAGAATATTAGTTTGTAGTTTTTCCTTGTTGTAGTCAACATTTTATGAAGGAATAGAATTAATACAGAGTATATAATTTGTAGTTATTTTATAATCTTCACCCAAAAAGTCAAATGCAGAAGAGTACAAGGGAACTGTGTGTGCACTGTAGACAAAAGAAATCCAGTCAGGAGCCTGTATCCCATAGCAACATCTCATATGAGGCCTTATTAAGGTGTGCACCAGGAAGGCCAAAAGGCCAATGGTGGAAGATTGAAAGTGAATGCCAGCACAGTGGAGGATCTATCCCAGAAGGCTGCAGGATCTACACTCTAGTGTTGAATCTACAGTGTTGGCAAAGATCAGAACTCCCCAAGAGAACAGCAGCCATCCCTGGTGATAGATAACATTGAAGCCCCAAGCTCCTTCCATGATAGGAATACTCAAGTTCCTTTTAGACATTTCAGATGTGGGGCCCAGGGAGATAGCTCTGTAGAAAAAGTGCTTCCCTGGCAAGTGCGAGTCCTGAGTTCAATTCCTGGTACTTCAAAAAAAATAGAAAAGAAATTTAATAAAAGAAAGATCAGTTGTATCAAGCTTCTTCAGGAAAATCAGCAGCCTACAATCTTCCCCTCCCTTTTTCCTTTTTGGCAATGGCACCAGGTGGTTCTTACATGCCCAGAACTATACTGATGCAGTTGACAATCAGTTAATCCATCACACCTACCAATTTTTTGCATCAGGGTAATTTTGACTTTGTAGAATAAGTTTGGGAGGATGTCTTCCCTTCCAATGTATGAAAATGTTTAGGAGTATTGGTGTTAGTTTATCTCTAAAGGCTTGGTAGTAGTTACCCATAAATCCAACAAGTCTTGGGCTTTTCTAGATTGGTAGAACTTTAACTTCTATTTCAATTTCATTGTGCATTAGTGATCTATTTAGATTTTCTATATCTTCTTCAATTACTTTATCTAAGACATATATTTATACAAAAACATCCCTTCCTACTTTTTAATACATTAAAATATAAATTTTGAGATTAAGTTGTAATGATCACACCTACTCATTAGTGTCCATAATCATTTCATTTTTCATTTCCAGTTTTATTAATTTGAGCCTTCCTTGTCTTTCTTATGATACCTTTTCTAAGAGTTTATTAATTTTTTCTATCTTTTCAAATAAGAACTATGTAATTCAATTGATGCTTTGCATTTTTGTTCATTTGATTTTAATTAATTTTTGCTGTGATTTTTTTTTTTCTTTT
>PVKA01026828.1:0-31263 GCA_004027165.1 Ctenomys sociabilis
GAAAGAGATTGAAGTTCTATAGTGTGCCTGGGGAGAGTCACATGAAGAGAAAACTTTCTCTCAGGCTCTCACAGAGAGCAATCTGGTCAAGCATTGGCCGTGACTCATCCACATGGATGACACAGACAAAGGAACTACAGAATAATGTACAGGACTACAAGATAAACCCTGAGAGGACTTCACTGACCACATAGGAAATGTAAAGTGCATGTGTTGGTATATAATTCTTGCTCTCTCTAGGTCTTAACCATCCAGCATAAAAGTATAAAAATGAGGTATACAGTGTGGGGCCATAATAGTAAGTTGAGCTGTAAATGGCTATGGTCGACAACTTCTTCAGATAACTCACTATTGTTGTGGAATGTTGGACTGTGTCAGATTGTGTCATCGAGTTCAGGCACCTAAAGCAGTTGAATGACAATGGAGGGCCCATCTTTGATAGGCGTAGACAAAGGAAGGGGTATAGAAAGGAAGAATCATGATGTGTGTGTATGGACAGTACAGTTGGGATAGATAACGCTGTGCTTCTACATAATTCTATGAGAGGCAAGATTTGCACTAATGGTGGTTGGACAGGATATTATGTCGGCTTCTAGTCCTATGGACAACCAGTAGGAAAATAACAAGGTAGAAAGTATTAATTATTGAATCTTTGATGTAATTCAGGTATAAAAGCTAAGATATGCAAATAGCTACACTCTCTTAATATACTGATAAGAGACATGTGCTATTATAATGTCTATAAGTATAATATCATGTATGCACCTTCTATGATACCAAAACATTATGAAAAGTTTTCAGTGTATTAATTTATCAAATCCATCTTGTCAAGTTATCTTAAAACTGTCTCATTGATATTTGTACTTCAATAACATAAAAATTAAAAAAAAAAATCCACAAGCAAGTAGTTACAAATATCCATTCACAAAGTGTTTGGAAATTCACCAAATTTTAACTTCCCCTATGCAAAAGCAGCTCTGCTTTTATTCATTTAGAGTCAGACTTTCTTTAAAATTTCATTTTAAAAGGTTCTATGGTTAAAAAGTAACAGGAAAATAGTAGTGTAGAACCTTATAGAACATTCTCTAACTTCCTGCATAAATCATTCACAATCTCTTGCTGCAGGATAATAACTAAAACAACTTTTATTAAGACAGTTTGGCATATCTAGTGCTCACAGCCCCAAACAAGATAATTATGTAAGTATCACACTGCAAGGAATACCTAGACATTTTGAAAATAGGGGTTGAGTCTGTGTTAACCTAAGAAAGGAAGACTTTCTTTGGGGAAAGGAAGACTTTTCTTAGGAATATTCAATATAAAATTGAAGTTGTTAGAATTTAGCCAACTTACAAATCTACAGAGGCAAAGAAAAGACAGAAATTTGGACAGATGTTTACAACCACTCAAATATATCTGGATGATAAAGACTATTGCTATTGTAATTTGTTTAACAGATTCTAAATGTCAGATCTTTCTCCTATATAAGGCTTTAGGGTTAACAAATGTTATCCACCATACCTTCTCCAACAGGAAGTGGATCTGGTCCCGTTTTTTCAAAATTAATAACTACACCACTCTGAACTTTTTGAACTAGAGATTCTAAACACTGATTTAACATTCGTTGTGTTCTAACACAGTAGGAGCGACCTGTACCAAAGGGGAAAACAGAGAGCACACATTTGATTAAAATATTGTATCACAACACAAGCATCTGAAATTCTAAATTATAACTTGGAATAATCATAATTACATTGGCAGCAAGTGTGGTATCAATAATGAGATTAATCAGCAGAGCTAAAAGATTTTGAAGGAAAACCAGCAAAGTTTAGATATGGCATTTTAGTAAAAATTACTCTGCTGCCATAAATTCTTCCTTTAGAAATATGAGACTTCTGCCAATACCTCCTGTGACTTCACATATTTTTGTGATGGCTGATTCATCAGTTGGTACACTCCCTAGTTGCTCCAGTTCTGTGCAAGGCACTCCAGGTAAACGCAACACTAGGGCAAATAATCTTTGATCCCAACGAAAAGGTTCTTTGGTTAATTCACTTCCAGGAAGAGCAGAATTCAAAGGAAGATGAAGCTGACAAGGCAAAATTGGAAAAGGTCCATTATAACAACCCACACAAAAATGGAGAAAGTTAAAAGGCTCATTTTTCTTTCATGGAACTCAATAGAATTAAGTAATTTTTCAAGGATCACCAAGATAGCATGTTTGTCCACACTTTATTCTTAACTGGCACTACATGCTTCCCATAGAAATAGCTGCATGTTCTCTGATATTTAAACAAAATTAAAAAAAACTAAAATCTCACCTCTTCTTGAACACTAGCAGTACTTGTTAACTTGTTTCCATCTGTGATGGTAATTAAAATAGACGGTTCTAAAAAAAATGGATTTCTCCCCTAAAATACATGCAAAAAGAATTAGAGCTGGGTGAAGTAATAAAATTATATTTAAACTTTTACATTTGCCTTGTTAATGATCTCCCCAATAAATGTTAAAATCTTCCTGGATATATAAAGAGAAAAAGATTAGGGACTGAAATGAGTAGGAACCAAAATAATCTCCAACGGGGTAACATTTCTATAAACTGAGAAATTCTTATCATTCAAGAACTCTCCAAGCCATAGCATTCAAAATATTTTTATCTGTTAGCTTTCCACCTAATCACAAAATGACATCAAAGGGATAATAATGGCAGTGCCATCCACCCTGGTGACTCTAGAGATGGTGAGCAGAGGTTTTAGAGTAGATAAAGATAATAGTGGCAGCAGCAAATGCTTTTCTGATCCTTTTTATTCTATGGCCTTTACATGAGAGTGGGGGAGGGGCGAGTGAGACTGACAAAGAAAGATGCTTTCCAGCTGTATTCTTCCAATATTTCTCAGCAATTTATTCATCCCGTTCTCAAATATCTGATAATCTGGTGGTAAGCAATTTTAACTATTTTTAAAACTCAAGCTACATATAAGAATCAAGAAGGAAATTTTTTTAAATTATGCATTTAAAAGTCCTATGAACCTCTTTGGAGGATATCAACGGTAGCACAAATCTTGGTAACCATGCCCAATTTTGAATTCTTACCCCAAGTCACCAAAGTAAATTAGCTGTACTCACTCAAAATTTTTTTACCTGTCCATAATTGTCTATTCCAGATATTAATCTATTGAGATTTAACAAATCAAATGAGGATCTTAGAGCCTGACCAAGAGTAGTCAGTCCAGAAGCCTGAAGATTTTTTAGTTCGCTCATGAATGTTGCGTGATTTTCCTTCCAACCAGCCTGAAAACCAAACATTTACAAAGAAATTCTTGATTATGCAACAAACAATATATAAAATGCAAACAAGCACTAAACTGAAACTATTAAACCTCTGCTTGACAAATTAATGGCTCCTTAATAAATTCTATTTATAACTTGACTGCTCTCAAAACTAAAGTAAACCAGCAGTTTCAGAAAGATCAGCTAGCTTTAATGATCAAGAGTAAAGAAATGAAGCAGACAACACATGCATTGGTTGTGGCAGGAGGGCTTTGGATTAAGGGTTCTTCTGTTCAGGCTCAACCCAACATACCAAAACACCTCAGTTACCATAGCTTAACACCCAAGATGAGCTTGGACAAGTGGAGCACAAGAAAGAGTTCCTTTTTAAATATATTGTTCTTGGCAGAGACAAACTTGGCTATCAGAACGTCTGATCTCTATGAATTTTTCTAAGCAAGATTCTATCTCCCAAATAATATTTTCACTTTTAAATGTAAAGAAAGGGAAACTACAGGCATAAAGCCATGCTTATTTGGAAACAATGCTTCTGGCACTATCAAGCATTCAGAAAGCCCAAAATCTAGAATGAGACAAGAAAGAAAAGAAACAAAATGCTTCAGCAAATAAAGAGTACCCTCTAGGTGCCCCCAGCAGCTGTGAATAGCAGCAAAGTGCCAAAGACTCAAAGTCAACAACCAACATGCTGTGCTCAATTGGGTTGTAGAACAGAAGGAAGGAAAGAATGCTGCTGACTGTTCAGTGAAGGCTATAAAAGCAAAGCAGTGCAAAATGCCAAGAAGAGAATCCAAAAGAATATGGCAGCTATCAGAATGTCAGAGGAGCGGGTCAACAAGGGAGAAGGCAGATAACCCAGTGAGGCAAGATGGTGGACAAAAGAGCCACGTGAATCTCTAAATCTCAAGATGCAGTGAATGCTAAAGTGATGTCCGGCAGGCCAGCGCAGCTGGAGGAGGAAAGCAAGAACGATTCATACAGAGACAGACTAAACGATTTAAATTTTGTGTTTAGCCAAAGGCTACAGCATTCTTTTCTGGTATCCTGGCCTCCCAAAGCACCCAGCGATATAGAGGCTATATGGAAGTTGAAAGAACAAGATGGGGCATCTGAAGATCTGAAGATCATGAGACACTGCTGTGAGGAATAGAGGGGACCATGGAAAGGAAAAAAACAGAGAGCTCATAAAAGAGTAGGATTTATTGGAGAACCACAAGTTAAATTTGATTACCACTGCTCTGGGCACATGACAGGAGGCAAAGCTGATAAGACAATCTGGGCTTTGACTGTAAAGTGCTTTGAATATCATGCTCACTAGTTTGGATTATTATCTGTCAGCCCTGGGATGAACTGGGTGTTTTTAATTAGGGGCGTGGCGTGATCAGGGCTGCATTTTAGCAAGATCACGCTGTTGGGAGGTGAGGCTAAATTGAGGGGTGGAGGACAGTGCAAGCTTGAGGCCGGGAAACTGGTTTGGGGACTGTTGCAATAGCTCTTGAGAACAGTGATGAAAGCCTGGGCTAGAGCAGCAAGGACAGACAGGAGGTTGCAGATTAAAGAAGTATTTCAAGAGGTGGAGTCCTAAGGATTTAGCTAATTAAAGGGACTGGGGAGGGAGAAAGGGTCATGTACTAGTTGAGGGTATTTGGCCTGGACAAACTTATAAATGGTTCTGATCTTAGCCCAGAAGCCACTTTATAAAGTTGACTTTTTGGAAGTTACTTCATTTAGTGATTTGATTTCCACGCAGCAGACTTACATTTATTTATATTATATTATATTAAGTATTGAACTCCCAAAAGGCCCTTGGTAAAGTGTGAACAAAAGATTTTGGATGTCACTTCATAACTCATCAATATTTTAAGTAATGTCCTGATTGTTAATAGCCTCATTCATCAATCTGTGAGATTAATTACTACAGTATTTGTATTTTTCCTTTATAATACACAATGAAAACCATTTTACAAATAGTTTCAACAGCTGAATCTTTGACATTGTTTTTTGGTCAGTTTCAGTCCTTGGCAACAAATTGGACAATGTGATAAACATGCACTGCTATTCCTACCTCAGTACTATAAAATATGTATGCCACATTTAATACCAAAAAAACCTCATGAGTTTTGTAGTAGCATCTCAGCTATTTCAAGATAAACATTAAACACTCTTCTCCATTTTCCAAATAGTATAGGAAAAACAAATCTCACAGATACATTAAAATATTTAGAGAACTTTATTAATGTGAAAAAAATTTCTTCCACAAAGACCACTATAAAGAGATAGCAAGCAAAAAGGACATATTCATTGCTTGAAATTTTTATCAGAAATGAATTCAAAGACAGCTAAGTTGCTATTTTCTTCAAAGTACTGTGTATTCAAATCCGGGGCCTCACACGTGCTAACAGTTCACTACCACTGAGCTGCATCTCCAATCTCTTCTTTCAAAATATTTTACTTTAAAGATATCCTACTCATGTCAGTAAAACCTTTATTTCTGATAACAATTTCCACACCTCCTTGGAGAACTAGAGATTACAAAGCACTCTTGATACTTCACAATGGCATAAGATAACCCTACAAGAATAGACACAACAATACCAACTCTATTTTGACTGATCTTCCCTCAGTCCTTCCCTTTTTTACAGCATAGAGGATTGGCCCAGGGCCTTAGAGTTACACTCCAACCATTTCTAATTTTTTTTTTATTATTTTGAGAAACAATCTTGCTAAGTCACTAAGTTGCCCAAACTTTGCTGAACTTTAGATTCTTCTTGACTCAGCCTCCCAGGGTGCTGGGATGATAGGGATGGGTCACCATGCCCAGCTCCTTTTTCATTTTAACAAACAAGGAAGAAGTGAGAGGTATATGCTGTATGGGAGGGTAAGTCACACTCTAGGACTAAACCATATGAAATAGTAGCTCTTAACCACATGTGGCTACTAAGCACTTGGAACGTGGCCAGTCTGAACCAAGATGTAAGTGCACAATACACACGGGAGTTTGTTTGCTTGCTTTTTTCTTTCGTGTTGCTCAGGATGGAACCCAGGACCTTGCACATGCTAGAAAAGTACTCTATCACTGTACTACCTCCCAGCTCCACCCATAAGATCCTCAGGATGTAGACTACTTCAAAAAAAGAAGGTGAAGTATCTCATTCACTTTTGTACTGACCACATGTTGTTGAAATGATATTTTGGACGTTTTCAGCTAAAAATATATTAATAAAAATAGTTTCACTTGTTACTTTTTAATGTGGTAACTAGAATATTTCAAGTTATGTTCATGACTGAGACTGGTATTACATTTCTATTAGGCACTGATGTTCTAGAGAGACCCGAAGGCCAGTCAGGAGAACCTGATCCTGAGCCTGTGGCCAGTGAACTCATGAAGCATTCCAAGGCACGAAGACACAGGATAAGAGGAGCAACTCAGAAAAATCAGTCTGATGACAAAATGGATATTCTGGAGGAAAAGCAAACTGTAGTCAGACAGAGAAGTTAGGAGGTTTGAATAGTAATCCAGGCCTGTGAGAACTAGGACCTAAATGAGGATATGAATGGAGAAGGAGTTCACTGAGAAACGTTTGAAAAGAATAAGATAGTACTAGAATGCTGCTTCAAGGGGTGACAGAATAAAAGGTAATCAGACAGCTCCCACTCTGGGAGACCTAAGGAAGGGAGGTTTAGGACAAGCTAGTGATTTGAGATAAACCTTAGAATAAAAAAAAATCCTAAGCTAAGAGTTGTCTTCACAGTCAAGATTTAAATGTCTCTCAGAAGTAAAATGATGAGAGATAATAGTTACTGGTGCTTACAAGCGCTGAGAACTCACTTCCATGAAACACACTATCTCGTACACCCTTCTCTCCAGAGCCTCACAATCACCCTCCAGGTAGGTGCTATTATGTGTCTATTACATAAGTTAAGAAAACGAGGCTCAGCAAGGCTAAGCAATTAGTTTGTCAAACAACTAGTAACTGGTACAGTTAGGATTTGAACTCAAGTTGCTTAACTTCAGAACTTCCCCCCAGCACATAAGCCTTTAGATCCTACAATTCTTCCATATATTCACCTAATGGACATGTTTCATTAGATTAGCTTAGAAGTTCTTAAATTTAATGAAATTTCCAAATTTCGTTTAATGTGAGCCTACTTTTCCTTATGTGTAAATACAGAGCAACTGGGTACAGGAAACAGTGAACTTGGTCTACTCCTAGCAGTTAGTAACTGGCTTGCCAAATGGTCCAGAGAAGTCACTTAAACCCTCTGGGCTCTCTATTGTCTCATCTGAGGAAGGAAAAGGCTGACAAGCAAACTCCATGGTCCCTTCCAACTTTCATCATCCTATAATTCTATACCTTGTAACAATCCTTTATATCTATCAGACTTATGTACCCTATAATTCTGTACCTTACAACAAGTCTTTGAATAAATCTGACTTGCATGCAGAAAATATCACTTGTCTTGGGAAGAATGTTCATTCAGGTCTGGTTTAACTTTGCAGAGTCAACTAAAAATGTCTTTTCATGTCAACTGAAAAAGATGGCCCTTTCAGACTACTTATAACCTGGGTTCTAGTCTCAGCTTTACCTAACTAGCCACTGGCCATTAATTCTCACTCAGATTTCC
This sequence comes from Ctenomys sociabilis, assembly GCA_004027165.1. NCBI lineage: Eukaryota > Metazoa > Chordata > Mammalia > Rodentia > Ctenomyidae > Ctenomys > Ctenomys sociabilis. Next base: position 7,915 of record PVKA01026828.1, read on the forward strand.
CCTCAATAGAGAGTTTACAGTCCTCTCCTCAGAAGGGCAAAGCCCAAAGAAATATTTCCTGCGACCATCTCAAATCTGTCTCCTAACCCAGAGGGGAGGTTTTGGAGCAGGAAACCTTCTCTAGGGATACCTTCTCTAGGTCTGTAGTGAAGCCCTTTAAAATTTTCTGGTATGTTCTCTCCTGTGTGTTGCTCTGCTCCTACAATAAATAGACCTACAAGGGAGGTCTGTCACTAGGTGAGCTATCTGGATGCTTTTCCTGAACCACCTCTTGACTGAAACCTCTAGGCTGAATACTCACATCTAGCTTTTATCTGGAATAAAGCTGTTACTTAGAGCTCTGGTAATTCCAGGGTCACATTTCTTTATTAGTTTTAAATGAAGGAGGGAATAGAAGAGGATGTTGCTCCCCCAAATCTCAGCACCCTAGCACTTGTCCTTCCTGAATTTTATGTCATTTTGTCAGGCCATTTCTCTGCTTCACTGACTTTTAACTTTTATATTTTTTAAATATAGGACCTCTTTCTTCCACCAAAATCTTGCTAGCAAGTATAAACAAGTAAAAGAGACAAAAGCAGGTCAACTGTCCATGAAGGGGATGTCGGAGCAGTGTTAAAGCCCTTTCTAAAAACTCTTGCTTTATCTCTAAAGGTTATTTGTAATCCTTTTCCCAAATATGAATGACCTTGTTCGACTTTGTATGATGTACAAGTTTAATAAATAGGCTATTACTTTCCCCATTCAATGTAACTGATAAAAATACTTAGGGCAGTTCCACCTAACTTTGCACACAAGATGTGTCCCTTACAAAATGTATGCAAATTGAACATTTATAAATTTGAGAAATGAATAATAATGATTCTCTGGATGGTAGGTTTTAATAGGACAGGCAGTGAATCTTTTCAAATAACAAAAACAATTCTTGTATGTTACTTATGGTCAGGAGCCAGGGTCTAACAGGGCATGGAGAAATCTTCACACTGTAAAGAACCACTTGCTGTGCTGCCAACTTGGTACTGAGCCACTGCACTGAAGTGTTTGGGGCACAGTCTCCTGAGCAATAGTGCAATCCAACCGAAGTCTTCCTAGTGTGTTGGCAAGCCCTTCACAGGCCCTTCACAATGAATGAACAGCAAACATCCTTGATGTCTAGACACATAATACATGTTGCCATCCCCTCCTCCACAGATTTTTATCTTTCATTATTAAAGGAAATGAAATCAGCCTGATATTATTTGCCCTTCATAAGTCTATGTTAAAGGGCTTTTCTTGATCTTCGTCTTTCTAGATAGTTACAAGCTAGGTGATTAACAGATTTTCCCAGATGTCTCAAGTTAAAGCTGAAGAGTTTAAATTTAGCAAGGACATAAATTCTCTTGTTGAAAGATAAACTATTTTTCTTTTTCCATCTGCTCTCCATAAGTTTGGGGAAAATGTGCCCTGCAACAATCCAGACAATTGAAATAAATCAATTCCAACAGTATTTTTAAACTAATTTACTTTCTTCTTCAATTTAACATTCAATCATCTTTGTCATCACAAACTCTTCCAGTGTTGGCAAACTGACTGGTGAGGTAAAATATGAAAAATAAGAAGCTCTGCTTTTTGAATCAACTCTGTCCCCAAAGAGACAAATCACTTTTTCTTGGTTTCTGCCCTTCATCTTATACCAAATATTTATATAAGTTTAAACTTTTCAATGTCAAGGACTTTTTTTCTCATCATTAAAATGGAGTCTAATTCTGATAGATACAAGAAAAGGTTTACCTGCCCTCTTAAGTAAAAGAACATTCAACAGATGTCACCTTAAAAAGTGAAAATATTCTTTCAAATTCTGTTCACAGCCGGCACATCTATAAAGGAAGTTGCTAAAATCATGAAGTACACTCTAGGAAGACATTGTATCATTATAAGAAAGGAATTGTCTTGTTTCTTGTACCTCCTTTCCAAACTTCCTTTTTGCATTGTATTTTGACCCTGTCTGAACCATTTTCTTCAATACTTAATAATTTGGCCTGATCCTATTGTTTCTGTTTTCTCATTTGATTCCAGGTACTCAATGGAAGTATTTCATTATTTTGCTATTTATATGTACTAGCATAACATTTTCTTGTAAAATACTAGTTCTTTTCAATTGTCTTTGTCAAAAGTTATTTTGTCAAAGGTTCTTAATGTCCTGAACTTGATAAACTTGCAAATTCCATTTTATTTGATTAAATGAATTCTCTCCCTAAGAACTCTTTTAAATGCTATCATTATGTGGTTCAGTCCACTAATTTCCATCCACATTCTTCAGGAAATACTACCAGTCAAGATCACATAAAAGGAAAGACTACAGGCTGGGAACACAGCTCAGCAGTACAAGTGCCTGCCTGGCAAATGCAAGGTCCTAAGTTTGATACCCAGTACTACTACTACTACTATTACTACTAATAATAATATTGCTAGATAGTTCAGTGGTATTAAGTTCCTGCCTGGCAAGTGCAAAGTCCTAAGTTCGATCCCCAGTACTACTACTACTATTGCTACTAAAAATAATATTGATAGATAGCTCAGTGGCATAAGTTCCTGCCTGGAAAGTGCAAGGTCCTGAGTTCAATTCCTGTACCAAAAAAAGAAGAAAAAAATAGAGAGACTATCTTATATGACAGCCTTATACTTTAAAAATATTTGCTAAGAAAGTGCCTCCCTAAACGGGGCATGGGTATGCAGGCCTATAATCCCAGCACTGAGGAGGCTGAGGCAGTAGGATGTCTTTGAGGTTCAAGGCCAGCCTAAGTACACAGTGCAATGCTGTCTTAAAAAACAAAAAAAAACAAAGAAATTGCCTTCCCAATATATTGCAAAACTTTGACAGTCTGTGATCTCCTGAATTGTTTTTCAGCAGACAGAGATTCCCAGGACCACATATTTTAAGTAAACTAGTTAAAGAAGTAATTCAGTTTTTGATTTCCAGTGACAGCTCACCATTTCACATTACCAAAATCTTTAAAATAGGTAGTACACATTTTTTAGTGATCACAGAGCCATAATAATGATTAACGTAGCAAACTTGTAAAACACATTTTTAGAGTTTTCATTTCTTACCCTAGGGAATTCATATAAGATTAAGAAGCCACTTATCTCTCAAGAGTTGAGTGGGAAGCCTGGTTGGGGTGCAGCCCGGCCTGTAACAGGCCATGGATTCCATTGTCACAGCAAAAGGGAAAGTTCACTGAAAGTCTAAGATGAAAACAATCCTAAACTTCACCAGGGGATGGTAACTTTTCTCTATCCAAGAGCCAAGCAGATTACTGCTGAAGCAGAAAAATCTTAGAATTTACCAAACACGGTCAGACAAAAATGCTAGAAGCTTGCTGTCCTCCTTGGCTTAGTGTTTGTAGCTTGATGATAAGAGCCCTTGCTTAGCATGCTCAAGGCCCTGCCTTCCATCCCTCAACCAGCAAAAACCCTTTCCTTTCCTAGAGTCAGGCCACTGGAACTGTAGCTACCAATAAATGCTTATCATCAGGAAAAAAAAAATGCAGGCTGGGGAAACAGCTTGGTGGCATAAGCACCTGCCTGGCAAATGCAAGGTCCTGAGTTTGATCTCCCATACTGTATGCCATGATGGCCCTCGAACGACCACAAGTCTGAACTGCATAGCAAGATCCTGTATCAAAAGAATAAAATATAAAAATAAAAATAAATAAATAAGAAAAAAATGGTATTGTGCAGATTACAGGTAGATTTTTAAAAAACAGCTTCTATTATGAGTCATTTTATGGATACATATACAAAATAAAATTGAACAAAAGTGAATACACTAAGCCATTCAAACACTGGAAAAAAAAAGAAAACAACAGTTGACAAAAGAAGTAGTGGAATGGCCAAGCCCCATGGTGCAGGCCTACAATTCTAGCACTCAGGAGGCTGACAAAGGAAGATCTCTGCAAGTTCAAGGCTGACCTGGGTTACACAGTGAGTGCAGATCCAGTCTGAACTACAAGGTAAGACCATCTAAAAATCAAAACAAAGTAAATAAGAAGTAGTGGACTTCGTGGACTCTCTAAAATTATATAGTATCTCTCACCCTTAGACAGGTTTTTTTAAAAAAGGCTGGCCAAATAGCTCAGTGAATTAAAGCAGCTGCAAGCAGGCACAGGGGCCAGGGATTCAAGCCCTGGGCCAATAGTTCTGGCCCTGCCCCCAGGGCACGCTGAGATGGCAACTGACACTGGGCGTGGTAGCACATCACACACCGCATGCCTGTAATCCCAGCTCTTGGCAGGTTGTAAACAGGTGGATCACTATGGGTCTGATCTAGTAGTGAGACCCTGAATACCCTGTAAACCCTTCCCTAAAATAAAAAAAAAATCATTTTAAAATTTTGAAAGATATTTTTACATCACAAAACTAATACATACTCATTGTTGAAAATCCCAGCAGAAATCCACAATTAGTCTTATCTGTTCTAAACTGTCACTGCCACTAGTAAGAAGTAACCACCGAATAGGTCTATTCTCTATATCCAACTGTTAGCAGTGAAACAATCTCAGCGAAATCAGTTAACATTTACCAACCTAACCACTGTGGTCAGTCTGGCATACTAAGCATGCCCGGAACTGTTTTCTAAAATGTAAAGCATTTTTGAAATCATTCTAAACTCCAATCCTTAAAATGTTCCACTTCCAGCTTTTCAGTTATACAAATCTTTCCTCTACTTTTTCAGAAAAGAACCCTGGAAATAATCCAGTCTAATCCTTTCCTTTAACCAATGAGGAAACTGACATCATAAAAGGTTAAGTGATTTTCAGGGGTCATGCGTGTAATTAGTAGTAGACATGCTAAGAACCTGGATCTCAATGCCTTGGTCCAGTCTAGAACTCTCCAGAGCTTAGCTGAAAAGGTGCAACTTGTCATACTACATGATAGTGGGCTACCAAACAGGATTATTATGATCACTTTTTAAACCCAATTCTTATAAAAGTATCTAGCTGTTGTATAAATCTATTTTATACAGCTCAGAAGCATGACTATGGAGTTAACAATGTCTATATAGCTACGTAAGAATTCAAGAACTATGGAAAGCTTTGCTCGGTACATTGTCAGCATTCTCATTCAAGAAATAAAGCAAGAGAGTGCCCCGAATTTCCAAGGCCATGGTTCTATTAAAGGATAGATTCTCCCTGCAATCTTAAGAGTCTACTGCCCAGTTATGTGGCCTCTCTCCCTTGAACCCAGTAATACAGAGAAACACTGGGGCTTATTAAACAACAGTGCCTGTGGGCAACTTCCGGGCCAATTTGGATCAGACCATCTTGGTCTAGTTCAGGCTAATCAACCACCAAAGGTCTTGCACTCCAGCTCTCTCCCCCATTCCTTCTGCAACTTCTCATCATTATAACAGCAATTTAAAGCACCTTCTGTCACATGCTCCTCAAGTCACACCCTTAATGTGATGTTTTCAGTTCAATTACTTTCCTCCCCCAGGTCTTCAGCTGCCTGTGTCTGGATCTCTTCTCCCTTGTTAACTGATGTTCTAGGGGCTGTCATTAGGAGTGGGGGGCAGGGACACTAGGCCTGCTTAAGACCAGAAATGGTGGAGAACAAGTTTATACAGATTGCAAGTCACATCCCAGGAAACTCTGAATGGCCAGCTGAACAATTTAGAGTTGACTCCTAAGTATGGGAAAATCTTTGAAGGTTTGTGGGAAATGTGATATGATGAAACCAGGTTTGAAAAATGAGAGCAGCCAGTGGGTAGACAGTAGAAATGTAGAAGGTACTTGGGAGAACATTTAGAAGATTGGCACAGAGGCCAAAATATAAACATACAAGGATCTGGATTCAAGACAGTAGAAACTCAAGTGATGTAAAGTTATGAAGAGGAAATTTTCAAGGGATATTGCATAGGCTTTCAAACACACAGTAGGAAAGAATTAAAGCTGCATAACAATTCGGTTTCAAACCTGGGTAACTAAATGTTGGACAGTATAGAAGAGAGGGCAGGCCAGGCATGTAGCTCAGCAGCATAAGTGCCTGCCTGGAAAACACAAGGTCCTTAGTTCAATCCTTGGTACTGAAAAAAAAAAAAAAAAAAGAGAAAGCAGTTTTAGATGCACAGAAGTTTAACTGTGACCTGATAGTAGGACAGCCAACAAGTGGGGGCAGTCCTATTGACAGTTGAGAAGCCTGAGTGGAAAGTTAAAGACAGTGAGGCATCAGTGTAGATGGAGTATTTGAAATTAGGAATGAATGGGGTAATCATTCATTACAGAGGGAAAATATAGAAAACAAAGCAATAATTAAAGAGCAGAGCCAGTGGGCTAGCTCAGTGGACTAAGTGCCTGCTTAGACAAGAGTAGAGACAGGGTTCAATCCCCAGTACCACATACTGTGCTGGCCCTGCTCCCGATGCACTGAGTCAGCCACTGAGACCAAGTATGGTAGTGCACACCTGTAATCCCAGCGCTAGGGCGGCTGAAAAAAGGAGGATCACTATGAGTCTGAGCTACATAGTGAGACACTGTACCAAATACATAAAAATGAAAAAAAATTAAAAAGCAATAAATGGAACAGAAAAGGTAACAAGTTTTTGGAAAAACGGGTACTTTCAAATGTAGTCAAAGACACGTTAACAAATTTGCCCAAGTAGCTCTAAAATAAATCCTAAGACCTTAATAAAAACTTTCCTAAATAGTACCATTAATTCTTCAGTGGCACAAATAAAAATGTTTAGTCTTTGGCTTAACAGATTGAAATCCAGAACCTGGCACTCCATACTAAGTTCACTGAACTGCTGAAACCACAGGACAGAGTATAAGTCATGAACACCACAGGCATTAATGAATAGTACAATCAGCAGTCAGGTGAGTTTAGTTTAAGGCATAGAACTCTATTTTTGCCATCACCACAAATGCCTTCACGTACTGTTTCTCTAGTTGACTCCAGTGGTTGAATTGGCAGCATCTGTGTCTCTTCTCAGAAGAGACCACCTGTCTACTCCAGGCCATCTTTCAAAATGGGATGGAGGAAAGCTAGCTACCAATGACAGTGATGTAGCTGGATAGCTGACGATGTAATGAAGACCAAACCAACAGGTAAAGCACAGACTGATGCATGAAATTCTAAAGAGTAGTATGGTACATCCAGGCCTCTGAAAAACCCACTCTGCCTCACAAGCTGTGCATCAAAAGCAGTACATGGAATGTCTTTGCTTTCCCCACAAGGAAATCATTTATGAAAAAATTGATAAACTTTTTAAATTGATAAACATCAATTTCTTTTCTCTTTTTTTGACACAGGGTCTTACTATGAAGTGAAGGTGGGCCTTGAACTCATTTATGTATCGGACACTGACTTCAAACTCATAGCCATCCTCCTGACTCAGCCTCCTGAGTCCTAGGATTAGAGGAACGCACCAAACACATCAATTTCTGATGGCTACTAAAGAGATAGACTACACTGTTGCTTTTATAAGCCTGCTGCTCTTCCTATAACCACTAGACATCATTCCTCCACACAGACACTGTCTCAAGCTCTATCAACTCAAGTCTCAGCCACCCCATACCTGTCTAGAGTAGGCCACAACTGGGAGATGCCAAAAGTGAAAGTGCTTTGTAAACAAATGTGCAATGATACTTACCCAAAAATTACTTGAGAATAATAAAAATAACAGTAGCAATAATATTTCCTGGGGCCGGAGAGATGGCTCAGTGGAATAAGCACTTCCCTGGCAAGTGCAAGGGCCTGAGTTCAATCTCTGGTTCCACAAAAAGAAATTCCCTTTTCTCAGCAGTAATAATTTTCATTCATCGAGTCCTTATTATAAAATGAAGAACTAGGGCTGGCCAGCTAGCTTAGCAGATTAAAGTGCCAGATAGCTCAGTGGATTAAAGGGCTTAGGGTTTGATCCCTTGTGTGCTGTGCAGGCCCCATTTCCGGGGCTCTGTGAGACAGCGATTGAGACAGGGTGTGGTGGCAGTCACCTATAATCCCAGAACTTGGGAGGCTGAAAAACAGGAGGATCAATATGAGTCTGATCTGTGCAGTGAGACCCTATAGGCTTTCTACTAAATACATAAAAATAGATAAAAAGTTACATTATGTTAAAATCAGCTAAAAGTATCAGCATAATGATTCTGTCTGAAAAGTGAAGGTTTTAGGACCTACATCATAGTCAGAAAATTCTTGTGAGAAGTTATCAAAGGAAAATATTCTATCACAGTTAATACAGTTAATAGAAATAATTTTTATTTTTGGTACCAGGGATCAAACTCAGGACCTTGTACTCACCAGGCAAGCACTTAAGCTGCTGACCTCTCTTCCTGTCTGCCCCTCCTTTTTGAAACACTGTTTGAAGGGCCAGCCAGATAGTTCAGCAGACTAAAGTGCCTGCTTAGGCAGAGCACAGAGGGGCCAGGGTTCAATCCCGGGTGTGCTGTGCTGGCCCTGCCCCTGAGGTGTGCTGAGACAACAATTGAGACTAGGTGTGGTGTTGTGCACCTGGAATTCTAGAGCTTGGGAGGCTGAAAACAGTAGAATCACTACAAGCCCTATCTGTGTAGTGCGACCCTATAGACCCTGTAGACACTGTACTAAATACATAAAAAAGGAAACACACTTTGAGAATTTCTGTTATTTATTTAGTTTTAAACGTTTTTGTGGTACCAGGGATGGAACTCAGGACCTTGCACTTGCCAGGCAGGAACTTTCGCCACTGAGCTATATTCCAGGACCAACATGATTAGAAATAGTGAAGGGGTTAACTACTTAAGGTTTTGGAATGACAGATCTGGATTGCTATAGGCTGTGTTACTCAACCTCTCTGGACCCCAGATAAGGCTCCTTCCTTATCTATTAAATGCCAATAATAATAGGCTAACTCAGAAGATAAACTAAGTAGTTTGCATTAGTTGGCACACTGCCCTGTGCATTCGCATTACTTAATAAATGTCAGCTTCTATTGTTAGAAAGCAGTTATGTGATTATTCATTATTGTAAGGAAACAGATATAAGTCAACATATACCTGAAATATATGGTATGCTACAAAAGCGAGACAATACCTTTGACTACAAGATTTAAAACATCCAAACTTGGGCTACAAAAATGGTCCCACTTTTTGTGGTGCTAGGGATGGGTTGTATGGTCTTGTGCATGCTGGGCAGGCACTATCCCACTGAGCTACATCTCTTAGTCCAGTGATGATGAACCTATGTGTTGTGTGCCACACCCAGCTGTTTGTTATCACTGAAGGTTCTGAAAGGTTTGCTATTACTGTCCTAGCCCCTCCCACCATTATGTATGTTATTTATGAATATATCTATACTTTTGATCAGCCTCACATTTAGACAGTAGTATTTATTCCTTAAATGAAAGTCAACAAAATATACATAAATCCTGCCCCACCAGGAATGTGGCTATTACCAGCAGTAAGAATCTTAGGACCTTCCTGTAACCTGGATCTCCTTGCTCTTGTTTTTTTTTTTTTTTGTTTTTTGGCAGACTCAGGGATTGAACTCAGGTCCTTGCACTTGCCAGGGAAGCACTTATTCTACTGAGCCATCTTCCCGGACTAATCTTTGCTCCTTTTAATAAAACAAGAGCTTTGCTGGGGAAATGTGAAAAAAATTCCATAAAAGCAGGGGCATAAAGCTGGATACCATGGCTCATGCCAGCAATCTCACCTACTCAGGAGGCTAAGTCAGGAGGATCTCAAGTTACAGGCCAGCCAGGGCAACTTAGTGAGACCCTCTTTCAAGATAATAAGGACTGAAGATACAGCTTTATTTATTTATTTATTTATTTATTTATTTATTTAGCAGAACCAGGGATTGAACTCAGGCCCTTGCGCTTGCCAGGGAAGCGCTCACTCCACTGAGCCATCTCCTCAGTCCTTGCTTGCCCCCCCACGTACAGCTTATTTGTAGACAATTTGCCTAGCATGCCTGAAGTTCTGTTGGTTCAAATCCCTGACAAAGGTACAGTGATATAAAATCTTCATTTCTTAGATTTTTATGCTAAGCTACACTAGAGAATTTATTCTTTATCCTGCTTTTCCTGAAGAATGCTGTTCCTGAGAATTTTTGTGCAAAGCAGTTATGTCAGTTTAATAAGATACATACACCATTTTTCTAATAAAACAAAAAGCATGAAACTTTGTGTCACCAACGGACCCTAAATTACAGCACTTAGCTTAGTTCACCTATTCAGTTGCACTTAGCCCAGAGAAGAAGAAAAAAAAAAAAAAACTTCTAATCCAACCAGTTGGGTCAGAAACTGCATCCAAAAGTCTAAGCAACTAAACTAGCTTTCAGTACAACTAAGAATAGGATGCTTTCATATTTTGCCCCAAGGGCCAAGGGTTATCAAGTCATCAACTCTGAACTGCGTGATAACCTTTCATATATAAACGAGTCCTTTACAGCAAGCAGTGTTCACTTTAAACAGAGCATTGAAAGAATGAATCCTCTTTCAGAAGCAATTTCTTGGGCACTAACATCAGAAAAATCTCCAGGAAGAATATAAACCAATGTTGCTGTCTAACAGAAATACAGTGTGAGAGCTGTATGTCGTTTTATATTTTCAAACAGCCACATTGAAAAAGTAAAAACAGGGCATGTTGGGTGACACTTGCCGGCCCAGCAGCTCTGCGGGGTGACATAAACCCAGGATGGCTTGAACCCACAAGTTTGAGACCACCCTGGGCAAAACAGTGAGGCATCAGCTTAAAAGGCCAGAGGGTATAAATATGACTTTTTAACTCAACATACCCAAAATAATTCCTCACTGTTCTATACAGTACCCACTTACAGACTATCCACCTTTTAACTGCTCTGTAATCACAGAGCTTGTGGATGCTGTGGTGACCAATGTAAAGAAAGATGGTCCACAAATAGGAAAAACTGGCATAACCGACGAGCCCTGCCAACTTCCACTGCTGCTTCAGCCTCTCTTTTTGTGCTGTTCTTTCAGTGTCCTCACCCTCCACCAGAAGCACCAGGCCGTAGGGAGTTGTTAGGAAGCAGGAGTGTGGAGGATATGTTTTTGACAAATTAAACTGGAAACCCAAGACCATTCATCAGTAGGAAAAATATTAAACACAACAGCATTATAGGTAAGTGACCATGAAGGGTTAAAATGGCTTTCCTGCAGAGGAAGGTCTGGTAAGATAATTACCATGTCCAATCTTGTATCCAGGAGATAATGTGTTCCAAGTTTCCAACAAATACACATAGGATCTGCCTACATCTCTCACTTACACTACCAAAAGGAGTTTATGTTTTTGGAGGACATGTGTATGGAGTTGTTCATTTAAGGATTTAAACTAGTAAGTCCCTTCATGCACACTACCCTCTGCTTAGAGAAGACCCCTCCATCTTGTCCTTCTCTAGAAAACACCTTCCTCCCCAAGATGTGAAACAGCTGCCTGGCCTGAACATTGAGAGACTAAGAACCTTGTGATCTAGGTAGTTAGAATTATCTTCCCAAAGCAAAGACAAACTGAAAAGGACAATATCTGACCTCTTCAAGGTGCACGACGCCCCCAGGGCTCCCCCTCCCAATTCTAAAGCCAAGACCGAACCCTTCTAAGCAGCCAGCACTAATGTAAAACCAGGCAACTTCACCTTTGTCCTCCAGGTTGCCCCAGCCTTTCACTTCCCTCTCCTAGAAGCCCACTTCAATGAGTGCTGCACAACAATAACCAAACAAGCACACAGACACAGGGTCTCCCTGTGTAGTTCAGGCTGGCCTTTAATTCACTATGTAACACAGGCTGTCTTCATATAAGATATACTTTGACAATTAAAAGGATAAAAAGAGAAGTTTTATACATTTATCATAAGAAAAGATAATTATACCATATTATAAGCCTGAACTTATTTAAAAATAGGAGCTATAATAAACATTGAATATACCAGATTTCTAATGGTGATCACTACCTGGGAAAGCATCACAGATATGGGAAGAGCTAAAGAGCTTTCACACATATTGCTTGGAATCTTTCATTCCGGGCTGAGGAGAATAGCTCAGTGGCATAAGCGCCTGCCTGGCAAGTGCCAATGTCCCAAGTTAGATCCCCGGTACCACAAAAAAAAAATAAATAAATAACAAAAAATAAAAATAAAAAAAGAAATCTTTCATTCCATTATTAAGTACATTCTAAAATCTAGGCATTCCTTTTGTACCAAAAGTATAAATATAGAGAGGATCAAGTGCATGTCCTTAGAAAGCTCACATTAGGGAGCAGTGCTTTCCTCCCATGTGTGATCCGTAGCACCACAATACCACCATATGTCCAGACAGACAGACAGACAGACAGACAGACAGACAGACACACACACACACACACACACACACACACAGAGTTAGTTAAGAGGTGGAGAAAGTTTTAGGGGATAACAGGGAGGTTTAATACAGACGAGAGTAGTAATAGGGAGAAGAAGAGCTAGATTATTTTTGAGAATATGGAATGAAGACCTGAGTTTTGTCAGGCCAACTAGCACATCCCAGGAGAAGGGAACAATTATGCATTGGCACAGACACAGAGTCATAAGCGGTCTAATGAATCTGAAGTCTGCTATATTCTTCCTTGCCACAGAGTTGAGGTCTCTGTGAAGAAAAGAGAAGGAGCTGAGACATGTTAGGAAGGCAACAAAGCCAAATCATGAAAGGCCTTGGAGGTGCCTGGACTGTATTCTAAACTGTGATAAGGAACTACTGAAGGAGTTTTTATAGGAGAATGACTTATTTTATTTGAAGAACTTCCATGTTCTTCAAATAAAATGAAGCAGAAGAATCTGTGGTCAGCCAGACTGTCTTCCAGATGAGTGGGCATGACAACCACAGTCCAGGTGAGAAATGAGCAAGGCTGAAGCTCTGAGCACAGGAGAGTGAATGGCCACAAGGGCTTCTGAGAGAACTGAACAAGCAGGCCTCCACAACTATGTTGATCTTCCCTAGTTACCTTTCAGCTGGCCTCTGGCCTAAAGAGTGTATGTACTTCTTTGCCCAGAGATCCCGATTTCTCCAATTAACACTCCTCTTCTCTATTTTTACTTTTTAATGTTGTGCTTTTTTATTTTAAAGAGAATAAAAAAATAGTAAAAATGATACAGAGTTTCAAAATAAGATAATAGGAACTTAACAATGGTTATTAGATTACATATGGATATCTTCAAAGTAGTTGCTCAATTTACCAGATATAGGCATGTATCATTGATCAAACAGTATATGCACTAACTGTTCCTTTCACTGGACTAATAGAAATTAGTAGCACAGTTATCTCAGCTATCTTTTATTTTCCCTTCCTTCTTTTCTCTTTTCCCCCGTCCCAGTTGTTCCTTCCTTTTGAACAGTTTCTTTCCCTTTCATAACATTTATTGTATGTTTTAAAGCTTATCTACTCTTAGTTTCTTACACTAGGGAGACAATATGATGTTTACACATGCAAGTCTAGTTCACTTATGGGTATGGTCTCTAGTTGCAGCCATTTACCTATGAAAGCCTTGAGTTCATCTTTATTGCTCAGTAGTACTCCATTGTATAAAAATACCACATTACCCTCCTCTTTTGTTATTTAAAAATAACTACTGCTATATGCCACAAATGGTCAACTGAGAAAGATGAAATAGCAAAACAACTGGAGAAACAATTCATCATAAGCATTAATGTACTGCCTTTGAACATTTTGAGTTTGAAAAGCATCTTGCACTCTCAAATTGTTCTCATAGTACAAGTTGCTATTATTCACCAAAAACCCTTGCAGAGCTTCCTACCCACAAGGAAGGGCTCCCCTAAAAGTTGCTCCTTTTCCAAATAAGGCCCATAAAATATATACATGGACTCATGACAAAGTTATTCCTCAGTTAAAATTCCAGTAAATGTCTACAACACAGATCATTTTCAAAGCATGTTTACTCCCTTAACCTGTCAAAATTCCACCCTCTTTCTGATACAGACAGTGTTGAGAAAGACGTGCCACCACCAGTAAGCAAAGTTAGCTACGTAACATGAAAAGACACCACTCAAGAGAAAATTTCATGTTTTCAAATATGATACGATTTCCAATTATTATCGTAGGCTCTTTCTTGGAAACACAACATCTTTCTACCATATTTATGAAAACCTTTGATACCTGTGTTTCAACTATTCTTAGAAAAGTGACTGCTTTATGTTAAAGATAATTTCCTTGAATGAAAAAGACATAATTTTTAGAGAGCGGCTTCAAACATAAAACCATTTTTGTGTACTTATAGTAGTATATATCTCAGCATAATGGCTTACTTCCTTCTGAAAAGCCTGCCTCTTCCAGTCCCTGAATAAAAGGAAATTATGATTCATAACAAAATGAAACAAAAACATACAAGAGCAGAACCTCAGCCAAAACTATTCAGGACTATTATGACAAAAGAAAGCCTACAAAACATTTTTAAGGATGACTTACACAATACCCTGTACATTTTAAAATAGTAAATAAGATTCCATCCTAGCTGTTAACTTTAAAGATGTACTATATCGACGTAAGCACACATAACACTATGTACAAAACTTGTATACAAAGCAACACTTCAGACAGATATAGCACACAATATTTGTATTTCATGTTTTTTATATGGTCCCAAATCAAGTTTAATTCCACATACATAGAGCTCTCTGCAAGTAACAGGCATCATTAATTTTAAAAGAGCACAGAGCTATGTTCTAAGAAGCATGCACTGAACAGCCACTAAGTCTTCAGTGAAATACTGTATTTTCATACTCAATGGCATACATTAGCAAAAATTCCAGCCACAGTAACTTTTCACAAGATTTATTGTCAGAGGTTGTAAGCGGATATACTGGGAATAGCTGCACACCTGTTAAGGGAAAAACTCCCAACCAAACACTCAACTCATACCTCATGCACTACCAATAGAAATTAATCTTCTAGCAGAAAGTAAAATTCATTTTGCAGTACGTAAAGCTGAAGATACCCAAGACCCAAGAGTTAAAGTTGTAATGGTTCTCCAATCTTAGAGAAACTGAAACCTACACTCATAGCATTCTGCAGATAAATAAGCTACCAAGAAAATCCCCCCAAACATAACACCACTGTGTTGAAAACTATTCAGGTCCCTAATGAAGAGTGAAGCTTCAAGAAGGAACTAAGGTACCTGCTGACAATCAAGGAAGACACATTTGATAATCTGTGTTACAGAAACAGACACCCAGTTCCTAGCATACAGCTATTAGCAAGTTAAAGACTGTTCAAATTTTAAGAAAATTACCAGGTGATCTAAAATTTCTGACCTTCCAAGTGAAGTACATCCTAAGAGCAAAGCAATAGTTACCACGTGCTGGGTGGTGAGTTGGGGACAATAAGAAGGAACGACCAAAAGGAGACTCAGAAACATAAAATATTAACAAAATAGGAGCTATCATTAACAATTCTGGTAGACAGAGAAAATGACAAGAACATTATTAGATCATTAATCTTTCTCTGGAACATGTAGTTATCACCCACAAGAACCTGAAAAATCCAGGAAGCATAAAGACTAAGATGAAAACAATCAATGATTAATAATTAAAAATTATATGGATTATCCTCCTATATCTGATCTATAGGGGTAGGTTAAAAAAAAAAAAAGACACTGGAATTTCTTTTCCCTTTAGGAAAAACGATTTTATAAGGTGGCAGGACAAAGAACACAGATGCCATTTCCACTAAAAGTAAAATTCAATTTTTTTCCTCTGGTTCACTAAAAAATATAGAGAAGGTACACGGCTACTAAAAAATTTTAATAGGCCCAGGATATAGCTCTGTGGCACAAACACCTGCTTGGCAAGTGCAAGGTCCCAAGTTCGATTCCTGGTACCAAAAATGTAAAAAAAAAAAAAAAAAAAAAAAAAAAATTAAAAATAAGCCTGGCTCAGTGGATTAAAGTGCCTGAAAGCAGGAGCAGGAGCCAGAGGTTTGACCCTGGGGCCTGCCTTCCCGCCCCACCCCTGGGGCAACTGAGACTGGGCGCAGTGGTAGCCCCTGTAATCCCAGCTCTTGGAATGTTGTTAACAGGTGGATCACTACTAGTCAGTTGTAGTAGTAAGACCCTGAACATCCTATAGACACTTCCCTAAAATTAAAAAAAAGTAAAAATAAATAAAAACTTAAATACAAGAACTATGTAGCAACCCAGAACGGCTCTTAGAGTAATGTAAGCAGAAAAAGCATAATGCATACTAATATGTTCAATGTGATTGCAATTCTAAGTGAAAAGATGTAATGATGGCTAAGGGGGCAATAACAAAACATTTTTTCCAAAGGAAAAGACTATAAATATTGCAAAGTATATTTTATACATTCAAAAGTACAATTATACAGCAGTCCTGGCACTTGAAAAATGCTAAATAGGTTGTTCCTCCGAAAAAAACACAAAGTAGCACACTGCTTTATACGACTTCAACTTAAGAAACAGGCTTTCAAATGAGCATACTCCAAATGGTCGGTTCTTATCTGTATTAGTAGTTAAAGGGTGTACAAAATTAGATCACGAATATGCCAGCATCTGCTTTTCTAAAATAGTGAGCACACTTTCAAAGAGCTTATGGCATTTTGAAAGATGTCTACTTGCTCAATTTTTATGAATACATTTAAAACAAATTAAAAGGCAAACAGTGAAACAGTTTAACAGTGTTAAGAGGAACCCACTAATCTGTTAACAGAACCCAGGAGTTCCCAAATTAAAAGTTTCTGTCTGGTTCATGTCTAAAAGAACCCTCTTCAGCCAACTTTTCAGATTGAGTCCTCCCTGGACCCCCAAACTGAGGATTGACCCCAAGGATAGGCAAGTGTTCTACTGCTTGGCTACACATCCAAGGCAACCTTTCTGTTTGGTAAGTTCCATTCATTGACCTCAGACTATCAAAATGGATCCCAACGCGGCTTGGACTGCACCTCAGGATAACTCAGCAAGGACAAAGTACTGAAAAAACATCAAGGATCACAGCAAGAATTCTTTCAATTTCAATATGAAAACGTGAACCTTATACAGGTTGATTTAACAATTTGAGATGTATTTTATCAGACTGCTGCAGGCAAAGCAGTTCCTTATCTCTTCATCATGGGGGAACAGAACTACCCTCACAAGAGCCAAGTCCTTCACAGTTTTCTGCTGTGGGTCAGAACCCCGAGAATGCAATCTTTGGATTTGACTAGCTAACTGTTCACAGTCCCTTCCATGCTTGTGTGTCCCTGGATGAATCTCTCCGCAGCAACACAGACCTAATTTCTAAAGCCAATAAATAGGTCTCTGAAAAGCTCTATCCCCTGAGGTTTCCACTTGGGCATCTCTCCCCTAAGTCATTACTTTGCAATCTCCACCGAAACAGCAATGGTCGCTAAGGTAACTGAGAACAGGTTTGAACCTGAGCAAGGCGGGGGGCAACAGTGAAATGTGCACCCCTGGCCTGCGGGTGAGAAGCTCCTGGAGCGGGCACATTTCCTGCAGGGTGCGAAGGTTCGAGGCCCCAAGGGTGCAAAAACGGCAAAGGGGCCCGAGGAGGGCAGCGGCGAGCGCTGCCACGTTCTCAGCAGGAAGGGAAGGGGAGGGAGAGGAAGAGGGGGAGGAGAAGCTGCCGAGTCCAAGAGGGGAGAAGGCTGGAACGGGGCGGGCGGAAAGGGGAGCCGGAGGAGGAGCCTGCACTGGGATAAGCCCGCGCCCAACCCCGCACCCCCCGCAGAGCCGCGCGCTCTGCCTGCCTGCGCCGCAACCCCGAAGGGGCCGGCTCGCCCCGGTCCTCGCTGCAGGGCTGAGGCCTCCTTTCTTCTCCTCCACCCTCTCCATCTCAGCAGCGCCCTTGGTCTCCTCTCGCGGCCTCATACAAAAGCAAAATGTCCGCCATCTTCCGAGGGGGACCGGCCGTCCCGCCACGAGCACGGCCCTCCCGCGGCGTCGCCCAGGGAGGAACCCCCCTCCGCCCGATCTCCTTGCGGGGCGCTCAGCTCTGCCCTGGCCGCTGACAGCCACGCTCCGCCCGCCCGGCCAGGCGCTGCAAGACCGTCGCGGGCGGGGCCAAGGTAGCAACCCTCCAGCCCGCGCCGGCTGCCCACCCCCGCCCTCCTGACGGCCCGCTCGCTCACCTTGATGCAATACGGGGGTTCGTCGCAGGTGACCAGCATGTGCCTGTCGCTGCGGCTGGCAGGGTCTCGGGCACGCAGCTGCGGGGCGAGGGGTGACGAGGGGTAGCGTAGGAAAAGGGGGCAATGCAAACGTTACAGAAGCACCTCTCCCCGCCCCTCCGCCCCTCGGGATGGAGCCGCGCCTCTCACCTCCCCTCCCTTTACCTTCAAGAATATATCCACAGCGCCTTTGGCAATATCCAAATAGGAGGTGCCCAGGTGCGTGCGCTGGTTCATGGAGGCGGACGTGTCTATGAGGAACAGCAGGATGGGCATCTTTCCTTCTCGTGTCCCTGGCTCTGCTCCTTCTGCCGGCCCTCTCGCCCTCACTGCCACGTAAGGCTACGCGAATCCTCAACTCTTGCAGAGCCAGGGCGCAGGGAGCAAGAGGAAGAGGGCACACGGGACAGGACAGATGGGATAGCTCCTGGCCTCCGCTTGCTGCAGCCCCACCTCCTCTCCCAGAGAGGGAATTTGAAAGTGTTAGCGCGTGTAGCCCTCGGCCCCCGCCCTGCTTTCCCTCCCCCTGCCACCACTCCTTCTGCCGCCGCCGCCGCCGCCGCCGCCGCCGACTCCGCCGTCGCTGCCAAGATTACAGCCTAACCGTCCGTCCGCTCTCCCTAGAGCGCTCGCCCCAGACTGAGAGCCCTCTCTGTTCGCAAACACACAACTTAAGTCTGCTCACCTACCACCGGCACCATGTGACTAGAATCCATGCCATTGGCTTTCATTTATGGTATATTTGCATATTCATTAGATGACACAGCGAGGGGCGGGATTTAGAGAACCCTGGGAGTTGAAGTTTGAACCCTTGCAGGGGGTAAGGGGAAAAGTTAAGGACCCTTGCTAGGCTTGGATTTGCCTTTAAGCAACCTGGAATTCTTTGGGAAAATTCCTTTGGGTAGTTTGGATGACGTTTCTCGCGCTCTTCAGAGGTGATGATTCGAAAGGAGTGAATTCAGCCGGGCGTGGTGGCGCATGCTTGTAATCCCAGCACTCGGGAGGCTGAGGCAGGAGGATTGTTGTGAGTTCGAGACCAGCCTGAGCTACAAAGTGAGCTTAAGGCCAGCCTGAACTGCATAGTAAGACCCTGTCTCAAAAAGACAAAAAAAAAAAAGAAAGGAGTGAATTGAGCGACACTTGTACGGAGACAGATGCTCGGGCAAGGCAGGGCAGAAAACGCTTTGCTGACTGTGGTCGCTCCATCCTGCCAAGGGCTAACACCAAAACTTCAGAAGCAGCAAAGTTCTTGCCTGGAAGACTCATTCGTTTTCCTTTATATTCTTCCCTCCTCTTGATCGGTACTTGTTTTTCATTTCCTGCCCTTGTATTTCTTGTATATGTATATGCACTCAGGAACAGAGGACTGTTCCTAAGGAGTTCTTCGTCTGCTAAACTAGCCTTTTGTATGCACTGACTTCTTCAGTCCCTTTGAGCTCTGTGAGACACTGGCTCACCTAGGACAATCCTGCTACTGTCCAGTCTACACCGCTTTGTACATGGGAGGCTTTTCAACTTGGATTCGTTTCTACTCACATTTATTAAACACTCATAAAGTGCCAGACATCTATGAGAAACTCATTCGGTCTTTGAAATAGTTATGGTAGATGGCATTGGATTCAATTTCTGGTAAAGGAAACTGCAGCCTCTTGAAATAAGTAAGGGTAAAGGTGAGGGATGCTATCAGATCTGGCTCTGTGAAAGGACTCAATTATGCTCAGTTGACTACTTCATGTGACATGATTTTTAAATACAGAGTACATGTAAATATATGTGCTATATATTTATATATTTATATGTGCTACGCACTATGTAGAATGCTGGGCTTCAAATCAATGGGGAGAGAAAATCACATGTACTGTACATGGATGTATAATTGTTCTGTTCTTTTTTTGGGGGAGGCTGCCATCTTAAGCCAATTTTTTGTTGTCTTTGAGGCATAATCTTGCTATGTAGTTCAAGCTGGTCTTGAACACACAGCAGTCTTCCTGCCTCAGCCTCCTCTGACATGAGATTATAGGCATGTACTACCATTCATAGCTATATATACAATTTTTACACAGTCTATGTAGATATCCTATACACATATTCTTTGTAATTCAGGCTGACCTTAAACTCACTGTGTAGCCCAGGCTGGCCTTGAACTCTCAGTGATTCTCCTGCCTCAGCCTCCCAAGTGCTGGAATTGCAGGCATGTGCAACCGCATCTTCAGTAGCATTTCGGAGAAATGAGATTTCAAAAGAGGTCACATGGCAGTCTGAATCAAGGACAAACAAGTATTGCAAATAAAAATTGCTATGGGAGCCAGTCAAATGGTCTAGAAGTTCAGAAGTTTTCACAGACAAAACAAAAAAAGGGAAGGGGGCCAGGAACAGTGACTCATGCCCATAATCCCAGAATTTGCCTGTATTTCCAGCACTTGGGAGGCTGAGGCAGGAGGATTTCTTCAGTTCGAACCAGAGCCAGCCCAAACTACATAATGAGACCCTGTCTAAAAAAACCAACAACAAAAAAAGATGGGGGAGATAATCTAGGTTGAAAGGAATGGTATGAAAAACAATTTAGCCCTTGTGATGGTTGTTTGTGTCAATTTGAATAAGAGAAACTCAACTAAATTGGCTCGCCAATTCCATACCCTAAGACTTGGAAGGCCCACTCTCGGGCAGGCGGCTTGTAACCTGGATGGTATGAAGGGGAGGGGAAGGACGGTCACTGTCTGTCTCTTTGGAGGAGCTCCAGTCTTCACCACCACCTTGGATGTGGTCTCCTGGCTTCTCAGGCAGACTCTTCAGCCTCCCATCACAGACCTGCTGGTCCGCTGATATGGACTGGCACGGGACACTGCAGTGACCTTGGACTGAAATCTTTGGTCTCCAGTGCACAGTCAGACCCTCTGAACTCTTCCTCATCCAACTTTGTGGGTGGCCACTGTAAACTTGATACTTAAACATCTTGTGGTATACCTGTTTCTCTAGTAAACACTGATAGATCCAGAGACAGTACTCTGCATGTTACATTTAAGCCTGTCTGATGTAATATAAGGTATTCATGGGAACATCAGGATGAATAGGCACTAGGCACTCTCCTTTCCATTGCCTTACAAATAGTATTGAAGGAGGACAGCATCCATATGGGCCAGGGTGCTGAAAGGACAGGACTGGTGGGGACTGGTGTGTTAGTTTCCTATTGCTACATAATAAATTACCACAAATTCAACAGCAAGGTACATTTACCTGGTTGGCTGAAAGTGATACATTATTACTCAGAATTGACAAAAAAATTAATCAGCCTGCCAACTAAAGGGATTGCATCAAGTGGTTGCATAGATTACCCTTGGGTTAATGAACTACAAAATCTCTCTTTTTACCTTCTTTCTTTTGTTTTTAAGACAGGTTTTGTTATGTTACCGAGCCTACCAAGCTGGCCTCAAGCTCGCAATCCTCTTGAATTATAAGTATGTCCCATGATACCTGCACAAATCAAAAGATTTCTGATTTGGACTAATATAATATTTGGATTCTAGGGAGATGGCTCAGTACAATAAGTGCCTGAGTTCAATGCCTGGTTCTGCAAAAAAAATACACACACACACACACACACATATATATATATATATGTGTGTGTGTGTGTATTACTACCTATATATTATATATAGTACTATATATTTTATACTATATATAAAAATACTATTTGTGTATATTAAAACACTATATAAAATTTACATATAATTAAAGTATTCAAGTTGGGCATGATGGTACACACCTATAATCCCAACACTTGGAAGGCTGAGGCAGAAAGTTTTTTTAGGGGAACCAGGGATTGAACTCAGGTCCTTGCACTTGTCAGGGAAGCACTTAATCCACTGAGCCATTTCCTGGCCCTGAGGCACAAAGATTGCTGGGAGTTCTAGACCAACTTGGGCTATGAAGTGAGAGCTCGAGGCTAGCCTGAACTGCATAGCAGGACCAGGTCTCAAAAAGACAAAAGAAAAAGTATTCTGAAAAGTTCTCTGTAGCTGAATAGCAGAGAAAAGTTTCACAAGTGGCTGTCCAGCATTGCCAAAGCCCAACTAGGTTCAGTCAAGCCATGTTCCAGCGGTTGAGTGCATGCAGTCCTCATAGGGCAGAACTCTGGGGAAAAGATATTCTCCCCAGCCTTTTTGGGTAGAGCACGAGGTTTGAGTACTTGTGCTGGTTTGTGGGTGTAAGACCATCGTTGGGAAAAAAAAAAAAAAAGATATTCTCCCCAGGGCAAACAGATGCCTTTCAGTGTGCTTAGTTCTTTCAAACAAAGCATGTCATTTGTTATTTTTTGGCATAATCTCAAATGAAATCAAAATGGTATAAACACATAATCTGCAAATTAGCCAGGTTTCATTAAAAATACAGAAGTGACAACATAGACAATGTAACAACTTAGTGAATTTATGTACTTACCCTGATTGTACTAAACCCTAAGCCCTCAGTGAGAAGCTGCTCTTCTTTCTATTCTGGAGGAAAGTAAACTGTACTCTACTACACAGCATGTAGATGTGTTTCTTTGACATGTGTCAATACTGAAACTTCAGAGTTCTCTCCATATCTTTTTTCTACTACAGAATATTAGCCATCATGTGCTGCAAGATATCTGTGTTTTGGATGAACTTATCCCTCCTTCTAGGATGTAAACTACTTGAGAGTCATCAGAGCTGGTAACCAATGACTGGTACAGTCTATCTGCTCAACAAATGTTTGTTAAAATAAATTGTTGATATACCGTCCTTTTCATTCTTTCACTGTCTTTCCAGATGCTTGGGTGTTATCCTGAGGCTCCTTTCCTAATGCTACCAAGCCAGGCCTTCTTTTTTTTTCCATTTATTTTTATTTTATTAAAATACAAATGTCAATCAGACAGTTTCAAGACACCTTAACCATACAGAGTCGATGAATTAATACATTGTAAACTGTTTTCATAACGTTTTGGTACTGTACAAGGTGCGTACATGAAATTATATTTACAGGTTTTTTTATAGCTGAATTATATCAAAGATTCAATAATTATTTACCTAGTGGATGACCATAGCACTAAAAGCCGACATAATATCCTGTCCAACCACCATTAGTGCAGATCTTGCCTCTTATAGAATTATGTAGAAGCACAGCGTTATCTATCCCAACTGTACTGTCTATACACACACATCCTGATTTTTTCTTTCTACAACCCTTCCTT